>JANAVB010011481.1:0-159074 GCA_029216955.1 Iris pallida
ATGCGCAGATGGTGTAGCAGGCTCTTCGGGATGATACTTATGGAAGAACCGGGGTCAATATGCATCCGATCTACCTTGATATCGCTAATGTACCCAGTATAATACAGAGGGCGATCGTGCAGGTTGGTCTTGATAAGCATATCCTACGGAGTGAAGACAATGTTGGGCATTACACCGGTGCAAGCGCTGTCATGGAGATCTGCAGGTGAGCTCTTCCCAGTGAGATTGGACTGAGCCAGATATGCGTCGCCATTCTGGAGTGCCTCGTTCAGTACGACGCGAACATCTTTGGAGAGTCTCAGGAGCTCGTATAGTGACAACTTGGCCGGTGTGTTAGCCAATTGTGCCAAGATGTCAAAGTTGTAGGGCCTCTCCAGCCCATGAGGCATCTCTCTTCGGAATGGTTTATCAAAGCGAGTCTCCTTCGGCCTAGGCTTGTCGGTCGTCTGAGGTTGAGAAGGTCCTGGAGCATCAGCAGTAGTCGGCTGATGATCTTCAGCCGAGTTGCCCGATGGAGGTTGAGTTTGTGCACCAGATCGGGTAACCACAGCTGTAGCTTCTTCGATATCTGCCGAGATTGTGTAGCATGACTTGACTTTCACACCCCTCTTCTTGCCAGTGGAGGGTGATGCTGACTGAGTCACTTCAGGTACCAAGTTCGGATGGACCCACATAACCTTCCCTCGTGATGTGGTAAGGGGCACTAGACCAGCAGCCTGGTCTCGAGGAGGTGGAAGGTTAGCGACCTCCATCTTTGCTCTGGGGACGGGTACTACTCCATCTTGAGTCTTTGTCGGAGGGAAGTTATCGAACTGTACTAACACCATGTTGGTTGCCACGGTCACCTCTTCGAATCAATGGCCAGGGCCTTAGAATCGATGAGATGCTGAATGTATTGCTTCAATTGAAAGCAGTCTTGCGTAGCTGGTATACGTAGCGATAATAATGGCAGTACTTAGGGCTCTTCATTTCTGGGGGACGAGGTTCACGCCTTGGAGGAGGGAGCTGAATTCGATCTCCTTGTATGAGCATGTCAAGGATGGACTGGACGTGGCTGTCTTCGAAGGATTAAGTCATCTGCGGCCACTGCTTTTCTGCCAGCTTTGGTTCAGGCTTCTGGTCTGTGTCGGCCACCATAGCCTGCTTGCCCTTGTTGTCTCGGTTGTTGGAGGAATTACCGCCATTGTTGTTATTGGCATTAGGGCGTTTACCCTTATCCTCTTCCTCCGAGATGTGCAGTCCTAATTGGCGAGCTTTCTTCAATTTATCTTCTGCGCTAGTGGCGCTGATGATGAAAGTCTTCCAGTCCTTGAATTAACTTTCGCCCATCCAGAGGCTGATTGTGGGAAGTAGCCTCTTTTGGCAACTTTTACTTAAGGAGGAGTCAGGGTTACCGGAAGGCAACTTCATCGCAGTTTGGCAAAACCACTCAATATAGTTCCTTGTCAGCTCCTTTTCTTCTTGAACAACGTCCATGAGGGTGGACAACGTCACGTCTTGTCCTACTTCGTAGAACCTCTCCAGGAACATACGTTTGAAGCTGGCGAAGGAATGGATGGAGTTGTCTGGCAAGTTGCGGTACCAGTCGAAGGCGACCCCTTCCAATGCCCCGATGAACAATCGTGTAAGGATGACATCGTCATGGGGCAGATGGTCGGTTGTGACTTTAAAGTAAGTGATGTATCGGCTTACAGAGGTCTTGCCATCATAGGGATTGATATTGAATGTCTTATATCTTGGTGGGAAGGGAACATCTCTCCATGCAGCAGGATACGGTTATCGTATCCTGAGGTCCTGGCAGGTTTCTCGGGTGTGGAACATGACCCGGAGCTCCTGGACCTTTCGTCTTGCCTTCCTGGCCTCGTCTACAGCAGTGGGAGCTGATGTTGTCGGAGGATTGTCGCCCGGGTTTGGTGCGGCCGAGTTTGAGTCCGCATTGACCGCAGGACCCAAGCTTGTTTGGCCAGGCGTCCTTCCTTGCAGAGTCAGTAGGGCCGCTTTGATCTCGTCCATGAATTTGACCAAGGTATGAAGTATGGCCTCCAGAGTGTCGATGCATTGGCGATCACTGGGACCGTCTTGGTTGCTGTCCGTCATAAACATCGTCCTCACATGAGGAGAGATAGAAGGAATTGTGGAGGACGTGTCTTCTGAGTCATACCCTTGTACAGAGAAGTCGTCAGGGTATGTGGGAATGTTCTCCTCTGGTTCGGACTCAGAAGGAGTGGTACCCCCAGCTTCAGAGCTTGCCTCGTCTTGAGAGTTGTGGACGTCCTCGGGGACGTCGAAACATGCTGCATCTGTTGGGATAACTGTTTCCCCTGAATTATCTTCTTGGAACACCGGATTGTCGTAAATGATCGAAGGAGTGCTACCCCCGGCTCCAGTGCCTCCCAGAGATGTTGACGACAAATCTCCAAGTGTGGCAGATTTCGTCGTTGAGCGAGTACCTTATAAAGCTCCTCCTGTAATGGTCGTGGACAATCGCTTAGAAGAGAGTTTCTTGGTTGAGATTTTTGGGCTGGAGACATTTGTTTTCTTCCCTTTCCCGCCGCCAGAGATCTTCTGAGCAGAATTGCAGGAGGCAACGAGAAGCGCCTCGTCCTCTGAGCTCGGTTGTTGCAATCATTGGAAGACGGATCGCCGGTCCTCTTGTGTGGCCGCCTTACTGCAACAGTAGTTGACAATGACTTGAGTGCATTGATGTCCATGAAAGGATTCTCTGCACACCAAGTTTTCGTCTCTTTCCTTACGTTTGTGACGAATCACGTTGCGCAAGTCATTCGTTTTGTGGGTTCGGGAGTCCTGAGCACATGAGTGTGTTGGCATCCTGCCTGCTCCCTGATGTAGGGGCAGTACGAGTACTTGCCCCTGATCATTGTTGGGAGATTCTTGATAACTATCCCGTTCGTTGGCCGCCGGGGGCTGGACACGGATAGTTTTACACAACTTTCTATCAGGGGCCCGCGTAATAGTCAGCGGAATGCCTGATAGTCAGAAGTTGGGACAGCTGACTGAGCTCGACGAGTCCGCGCTGTCCTAGACTTCTTCCTTCTAGCACCCGAGAGTGCATAGTAGGAAGAGTCCAAGTGGTGCGTCACAGAGTTTGGCACAACCTCCTGAGAGCCTTTAAGGTCTGGACCACATGATAGGCGGTCAAAGACTGACCGTGAGCCGCATGGAGCAGATGGTATGCGGCTGGGATTGGTGGCCGTATAGGCTGTTTGTATGCGACTGGCATGTGTGGCCGCATGAACCTTCTGTATGCGGCTAGAAGTGGTGGCCGCATAAGCAGTCTGCATGCGGCTGGCAGTCGTGACCGCATGAGCCTCCTTCATGCGGCTAAAAGTTTTGGCCGCATGAGCCTTCTGCATGCGGCTGGCTTCTGTGGCCGCATGAGTCTTCATGTGACTGGCGCCCTTATGGGCTTCTTCTTAGACCGCACAGAGTTCTTCTTTGCCCCTGCAAGTCCAGCATCGTAGTATTTTCCTCTGCCGAACTTGGGGACAGCAGTGTCCTCTATGGTCTGAAGTGGGGCCGCATGAGAGTCTTCCCCGCCATTTTAGATAGCAGGGAGCAATTCCTCCAGAGCTTGGGGAGGATCAAATGATTTGGACCTCCACTCCCTGCGAGGCTTCTTCGTGCGGGTTCGCTTCTGGACCGGGCCAGCGCTCCCGTCGGAGAGCATTTCTTCAAATGCCTGCTGGTCGAAGCGGACGACCAGCATCTGTTGAGTGGAGCCAAGTTTGGCTGCGTCTGATTGCGTCACCAACTCCTCAGCCGTGAAGAAGTTAGTCCCCAGCAGAGTCGCCATCGTGTTTGCCATTGATTATAAAAGGACAGAACAATTTTATGGGAGGACTGGACTTTTACTTCACAATACAAACTCGCTCGTACAAAAGAGAGCATAGGAACAAAACCTAGAAAAAGCAATCTAAAGTACAATTGTTTATTTTTGAATCTGGAGGGTGACGGTAGAGGCTCGGGAGAGTGACGGCAACTCTGCCTTACTCCTTGGACGATCGGACGTCGCTTCGTCTCCGGGAAAGAAATGCTCTTTGTGTGGGCGGGGATTGCTGATATCTCTGCTCGAGCTCTGTGTGTATAGCTCTGTGCGTATAGCTCTGTGCCTTTGCTGCTCTCCGTCCAGGCTTTTGCAAGGGAATGGCACCTTGCTATTTATAGGGCTTTGTGATAAGTAGGGTGTGCAGCAATTGCTCCTTTAAACGTAGGTGGTTAGGGATTTGGCTAAGATTTGTCTTGATCCTATTTGTTAAAAATCAATTTGGGCTGTTAATATTGATTGTAACAAATCTGGGCAGTTAATGTTGATTGTACCAAATCTGCCTGGGCAGTTAATTTTGATTGCAACGAATCTGGGTTGTGATGATTTGTTGATATCAGCAAATCTGCTTGAATAAATCTTGATCAATCTCCTGCCACGTGTCCCAACTGCTTGTTATGTTGATTGCCACAAATCTAAATTGTTGGATTTTAATGAACTCCTGCCACGTGTCCCACCTGTTACGAGCCGCAGGAAAGACTGTCATAGTTGAGCCGCATGAGTATGGCCTTTAATCGAACCGCATGGGAGTCCTTTAATCTGAGCCGCATGCATGTCCTTTAATTTGAGCCGCATGAATGTCCTTTAATTTGAGCCGCATGGACGTCCTTTAATCTGAGCCGCATGGACGTCCTTTAATCCTTTAATCTGAGCCGCATGGACGTCTTTTAATCTGGGCTGCATGGACGTCCATTAATTTGAGTCGCATGGACATCCTTTAATCTGAGCCGCATGGACGTCTTTTAATTTGGACTGCATGGACGTCCATTAATTTGAGTCGCATGGATATCCTTAAATCTGAGCCGCATGGACGTCTTTTAATCTGGGCCGCATGGAGGCCCTTGTAACTGAGCCGCATGGAGGCCCTTGCAACTGAGCCGCATGGAGACCCTTGCAACTGAGCCGCATAGACGTCCTTGCAATTGAGCCGCATAAAGAGTTTTGGAAATGGATCGTGCCAGCTGTAAAGAGTTTCCTCATCTCTCTAGGAGCACGTCGAGGGTCATCATTTCTCCTTTATGTCAGAGCTGTCAATCCGTTATTGTTAGAGCTGCCACTGTGTCAGGGTAATTAATGAGCCAACTACTCAGAGCATTTATGGCCCGCTGTATGACGCCACGTGGCTTCTTCTTCATCTTTTTGAGCCGCATGAAGTTCTCGAGCCTTTTGAGCCGCATGAAGGCTCCTTCAGCTGTGAGCCGCATGGAGCTGATTTCCAGGCCGCATAAGAATTTATTTATATTTTTTCATGCTTCTACAGGTGGCTGATGGTGGTGTTGATTGGTGATGGGGTCGCGATGGTCGGAAGAGGCCGGGACTGCAGGTGGTCGGATGGATGGTATAGTCCGAGAGGGCGTGGTGGCAGCGGGTGCTGCAGAGTGGGAGCTTGGGGCCTGTGGTGGCGGTGACGTCGGGATGGCGAGGTAGGGAAGGGGGCTGCGATGGCGTGGAGGTGTCTGTTTGGTGTTGCCGGTGGATGCGGATATGGCGGTAGAGAGGCAGAGGAGGGCGGCCAGGGGATGGCTAGGTTCAGTTTAGAAAATTTGGGTTCGTGTTGGGAGTTTGTGTCCAGCAAGTCGTACACGAAGGGGGTGAATGTATTTGTATCAAAGTTTGCAATATTGGAAAGACACCCGGGGTCGGACCCAAGCCCAACACCGGCTGTCACAGAGGAATTGGACACATACACAATGCATGACACTTGTGGTGAAAATATGTGGAATAATTTGTGAATTAAAAGCTTATATAGGCTCCCCTATATATAGGGGGTGGAACTCCTAATGAGATATAGATTAGGAGAATTTAAATCCTCATTAGTAATTTGCTACCAATTTAAATAAATTTACAACCAATCAAATCCAAATCCAAATTCAATTTAAATCTAATTAAATTCCATCTTTTAGTTTAAAATCAAATAAGATAAATCCAATTTTAAATTACTATAGTAATAAAACATTTAATGAAATAACTTTCAAAATATATTTTTATATATAACAATAAATAACTAAATAATTATTTCAAAAATCACAATAAATATAAATATTTGAAATGACTTTTTGCTAATAATTAAATGATCATAATTAACTTTCGAAAATAAAATATATATGAATTAAATTGCATACGATAGTACATTTTTAAAATAAAAAATATCATTTGTACTGGTATAAATAAATGCCTTTTTATGTAAAAGAATTTTATACACAAAATATATACTCTAAATGTATTTCAAAAATAAAACTATGTATTTCTATATGTACTAAAACCTATAATAAAACTTTTATGAAAAAAATAATTATCTCGCACATCTGTATTCGCACTCTACGTACAAATACTCAAAAATAAAGATCTCTACCAAATAAATAAAAAAATCATAGTAGAGTTTTTTGGGGTTTACAGAAAGTATACAAATTCTTGGCATACAAGCTATCTCTTTTATGTTCTGGTTAGCATGGCAACAGTTCATTGATTGAGGCAACATTCTAACTTTAGCATGGCAAACATCATATCATTATTTATTAGCAGGCAGCAAGTCTTCTTCTTAGCATGCAGATTATTCCTTTTCTTTCTTAGCATAGCAACATGTGAAATCTCTTATAAGCATACTCAATATTTACCATCTTATTATTAGCAATAGCATTCATTCAAAAACTCAAATTCTTATTAGGCGTAAGCGAATCATAAAATGCGTCTTTGTCCACTCACCCAGATTAATCGTCTTCTTTTGCAGAGCTAACAATCCGATCTCTCTGTTTATCTAGTGCCTTTGCGTAGCGGGGCACTACAATGAGAAGCATACATCATTCCGAACACCGTCGGGGTATACTGTTATGCGGTGGTGCCCTTTGGTCTAAAGAATGTTGGAGCTACATGTCAGCATGCTATGAGCATAATTTTTTGCAAATATTTACGAAAAATGGTGGAAGGCTATGTGGACGATATTGCAGTCAAAAGTCATTCAAAGGAAGATCACCTTCAAAAATTAAGAATGGTGTTCAAGTTGATGCATGTATACCAACTCAAGATGAACCCAACGAAGTCCTTTTTTGAGATTCTAGCAAAAACATTCCTTGACTTTTTTTATAACCTGGAAGGGAATACATATTGATCACGACAAGGTTAAAGCCATCCTCAAAATACAACCTCCAAGGAATCTCAAAGAGTTATGTCGCTTACAAGGAAGGTTGGCTTACATCTAGAGGTTTATCTCCAATCTTTCTAGACGATGTCAACCTTTCACTCGGTTAATGAAAAAAAGGGTTGCTTTTGTCGGGAATAAAAAATATCAACAAGCTTTTGATGACATTAAAAAGTAACTTACCAATCCTCCAGTATCGATGGCTCCAGTGGTGGGCAAACACATTTTGTTATATGTTCGTGCAATGGAATATTCTTTCGGTGCACTGTTAGCTCAAAAGAATAGTGAAGGCCATAAACAAGCTATCTATTACCTAAGTCGTATGATGATCAGTGCGGAGCATAGACATAATCTGGTGGAGAAAGAATGTATTGGTCTAGTCTTCGCAATTAAGAAGACTCATCATTACGTAACAGGAGAGACTAACTATGTCATATATCGAGTTAACCAGCTTAGGGTTCTAATGACTAAGCCAAGTGTGCTTAACTCCCGCTTAGCTATATAGGCAATGTTACTGTAACCCTATGATATGGTCTATGTGCCCAGAAAGCAGTCAAAGGCCAAGCATTGGCTGACTTTCTGGCTGCTCAACCGATATCGGACACCTCTAAGCTCTGTGACAAAATTTTCAGATAAATCGTTGGAGTCTAACACAATGGCAGAAGAATCTGTATAGATAATGTTCTTCGACGGTGCATCAAGGACATATCCCAAAGGCAATAATATAGCACAATTGGGGTCATGTTAATATCCCCTGATAATCTTGTTATCCATCGTGCTTATTCTCTGATTGAGCCATTTCCAATAATGTTGCAGAGTATGCTCTACTTATTGGACTCCAGCTAGCTAACAGCTGGGGGTAGACTATCTAGAAGCTTATGGCAATTCTAAATTGATAGTCAGTCATGTTCGGGGCAAATACGAGGTCTTCCATGAAGATCTCATCCCCTATCATCAAGCAACCCTTGAGTTAGTTGCTATATTTTTTTCCATTGCATCGAATATGTACCTAAGTTACAGAGTACAGAAGAAAACGCTCTAGCTGGCTTGGCATCATCTTTTGCTACTCCAGTCAATACACAGAAGTTTATCACAATGATTGGGCGAGAATTGGTTTATACAAGAAATAATTTATATGTTCACCAAAGCTACTCAGCAACAGTGAATATTAACTCCAATGGCTGGAGGTTCCCATTTATAGATTATGCCATTTATGGAATTCTTTCTAATGATCCAAAGGAGGCTATTTCTGTAAAAAAAAGTGCATTTTTTGTTTCTTCTATGATAATGTGACCAAGATGTTATATCGAAGGTCATAAGATGGGCTTCTTCTACGGTGTTTATCTATAGAAGAAGATGAATAGGCACTCTATCAAGCTCATGATAGTACTTGTAGTGCTCAACAGCTTGTCCTAAGTTGTAGGATCGATTGAGACGTAAGGATTATTATTGGCCTAGTGTGGTAGCGGATGCCATGGACTATGTAGGAAAATATAGGGCATGTAGATCCATGCAGATTTTATACATCAACCTTCGGTTCTACATCCGAGGTTGCATCTTGACATTTTGAGGCTTGGAGTAGGAAAATTATTGGCCCTGTCAGCCCACATTCTTCTAGAGGACAACGGTTTGTTCTAGCAATAACTGATTACTTTTCTAAATGGGTGGAAGCTATACTGCTTGTTGAAGGGAAGACCTCTAATGTATTCAGTTTCGTCAAACATCATATTATTTATCACTTTGGGTTTCCATGGAGGATTATTCAAGATAATGGCCCTCAATTTGCAAGTTATACATTTTATCGGTTTTGTGACAAAAATCGAATCCAGAATGTTGCTTCTACAACTTACAATCCTGCATTATTATCATGTTGCTCAAGAAGTTCATTTCTTCTAATAAATGTGACTGAAATGAGAAGCTTGGTGAATGTTTATGGGCGTGTCGTACTACTATACAGCCCTAACTGGTACCACACAATTTACTTTGGTCTACGGAACTAAAGCAATTTTTCCTCTGGAGATCCAAATCCCGTCTCTTCGAATTTCTTTGGCCAATGAATTTACAACTAAAGGTAATGTTCATTTACGTTTATAAGAATTGGAAGCACTTGATGAGAAACATCTTACGTCTCAACAACATATTAAGTTATATCAAGCTAACATTTCTAAAGATTTCTATAAGAGGGTGAAGGAAAGAGTTTTTCAAGTCGACGACTTAGTTCTTTCAGTAAGAAGACCTATGGTGATGACACACAAGAGCAAAAGCAATTTCTTACCTAAATGGGAAAGTCCATTTGTTGTTGAATCGGTCTATTCGAACGGAGCCTATAGGCTAGAAAAGCCTAATGAAGACTTATTGATGATGTCCATCGATAGCAAATTCTTGAAGAAATATTATTTCTAGGCTAATAGACATATATTACCTCACCAATTTTTTTATATTTCCTCCTCAAAAAGACTATTATAGATGTACAGTGTTTACGTCTTTCTTTGGAATAAAGAATTTTATCGCCAACGGAGTATTAATTTATTTGCTTCTATTTTCAAACCATTATTTTTATACAAAAATTCTTGATACACCATAAATAATGGGTCCTTAAAATTCCCATGTGGAATCATCCTCAAATCCTACGAAACTTTCCTTATAAAAGAGCGATGAGTACACCCTTCCACTTTATCAAAGTCATCATTAAAGCCAAGTTGCTGTAAAGACATCTTATTTTAATTTCCCAGCTGGAATATAAATAATAAATCATTAAAACAATATTCATGTTCATATTACCTCTGAATTATTCTATGATGTTTACTCTTCATAAGAGTTTTATAAATTTGCCGAATCCATATTACCATTGAATAAATTTATACAGGAATATCTATCATGTCCATATTACCTTTAATATACATTTCCTGATTATATTTATTAGTTGCACTTGGTCGAGTGCGCCATAAGAATAAGTCTACTAAAAGCTACTTGTTACCTCCATAATACCTCTGACATATCACTTCAATTTATTACCTATACCTAATCGGATATGCCGAAGATAATAAATCCATATAATGTCTATATTATCCATATTACCTATGATAGCGTTGTTTCCACAATCTATTATCTATACTCTTGTAGAGTATGTCCTAAGATAATGGGTCCACATACGATGAATTTTGATATGATGCTATGTCCATATTACCTCTAGCAGAATATTGAACTTCAAACATCCCCAGCAAAGTATTTCTTATTTTCAAAATAAAACGAAGATACAAGATGCTTCCATTTTGATTCACAAAAGAAAAAAAAAAAAAAAATTACAAAACTTTAAAGATGGTCAGGCATTTTACAAAGCTCCGTAATTCTCTTCTTCAGGGCCTCTGTCTCTGCCTGCTTTCGTTCAACTGCCTGACGGTCAGCCTCAACCAGGCGGTAGCTTCGTCCTTGAAGGGTACCTTAGCTTTATGTTCCTTCTCTAGCTCAAGAATTTCTTGGTCTATCCATTCGACAAACATCTTGGCTTCGTCAAACTGAGCAGCAAAACTATTTTGGTCGCTGGTACACTGGCCAAAGTGGATTCTTCCAAGGCAAAGGCATGTTGAAGCTCTTTTATCTGATTGGTGATCTAAGCCATGCGTTCTGTGCACTTTTTCAATTGAGTCATGCAGCTAATGGAAGAAGTGTAGAGGAATTCATATTCTTCATCGCTTTGGCAGCCTGTTCATCAAAGATTCTTTTCCTGTTCCTGAAGGCGAGCTCTTTTTTATAAACTACACTGTTTAGCTTGAAGAGCTCATTAGATGCAATCATTTTGAGGTCATGTTGTTGAGCCCGACCAAGGTCGATGACATGGTGTTTAATTGCACCGAACGATATTCTCAACTCCAGACCAATAGTTTCAGGACCTGGGAAGGCTTTAAGAGCTTGGATGGACCTGGGAAGTTTTTATTCTCTGTTTACCAAGAGAGAATAAAAACTTTGTTCACAAATTTTGGCCATGCCCTCTAAGTGGGTTCCTATCAATGGTGTCATCGACACATTATTTGTCTGAGCCCGTACCATAGATGAAGGAGCAGGGGTGACTTGGACAACTAATATTCAAAAGAAAAATTACTATACTAAAACAAACAATGAATGGAGATTAATCTTTTCATAAATTCCATACCTGCAATGGTAGTCAGGGTTGTAATAGTCGATTCTTCAGCTGGTGGGATGTTAGAGTCCATAAGCACATCTACTGGTCCTTGTGCAACTTCTGTAATGGCCTTCTTGACCAGTTCTATGGCAATAGACTTTTGATTCAGCTTAGCAGTTTAATTTCTTTTTTCCCAACATCCTTTACAGGTTTGCGGGAGGAACTGGGTGCAGACGTCTGTGGTAACCCGATAATTTTGAAGGTACGTCGAGTTTCTCGTTCAACAACTAGAGCTTTTATTGGAGAAGGTATTGGTACACCAATCATCCCTGACGTGCTTCGGCTCACTTGTTCAGCAACATGCTCTTCTTCTACAGTAGTAGTTTCTGTATGCTCTGTTTCTTCTATAACCGCATGTTCTACAGACTCTTCCTTTGGCCCACTTGCGGAAGGTGCTTCCGCAGAAGGTTCATTAAAGCCAAGAATACTTGCTTCAATATTAGTAATATTTTCGAAACCGATATTCTTGAAGAGAGAGTCTCCTTCGTTAGTGACGCTCTCTGACGCTTTGACCACGTGGGACTGATCATCATCATCATCACCTCAATATTTAGAAGCTTAATCCCAGGGCCGGCCCTGAGCAATTGGGGGCCCGAGGCAAAAAATTTTAAATGGGCACCATACATAATAATAATAAAAAATAAAAAATAAAACAAAAAATTGTTGTACTCAAGATTTGAACCAAAAATCTCTTAAATACAAGTCTAGCATTGTAACCACCACACCACAATACTTTTTGTTAAAAAAAAGGCACATGATACATACTAGTCATATTATAGACAGTTTCATGTTGGTGTCCCCTTTCGTCAGGGGGCCCTGGGCCGTCGCCCTTGCCTGCCCTGGGCCAGGGCCGCCCCTGCTTAATCCTCTTTGGTGGTCTGGGAGGACTCTGCATCGCTCCTTCATGTTGTCGTGGTTATCTTCGAAGCCACTCCAGGAGGTGAACCCACAACATCGACATTCTCGCTGGCTTATTGAGAGGGTGTCTTGGTAGATGTCATGACCTGCACCCGCTTTTCAGGATACGAGTGCGTGTTCAAGCCCACCCTACGCCGCATTGTCGGCGGTAGTATGATGTCTAGCCCACAATAAATAAAATGCACATAAAATACTATCTTTATTTCTCATTCACAACAACTAAATCAAATTTACAATATTCACAAGTTTTACATTTAATCAAAATACAATGTCTCACAAAATCTAATACAACAAATTTAAACAATCTAACTAGTCTCTAGGTTTCGGCCTTCAAGTACACATGTATCTCCCCAATGCTTCGAGTTGTCGCGACTAACCTGAAAAATTGATTTCCAGTTAAGAACGGAATGAGTACATTTTTAACAACAGTTCTAATAATTGACAAAGTCTATAAAACAGTAAATAATAGTGAAATACACGATGAATACATAAGCATAGGATCATAGAACTGAAGTTAAAGCCGATGCGCATGGTAGTAAGTGAAAATAGTATTAAAGATGATAAGACATGTAACCAGCAATGTATAAGGTGGAACAAGAAAATTGTACCTATCTAGTGTGTTGAAATACGACTTTCGACATGTAAATAGCTAGGGATAAGATCCAGCCGACCGTACATGTCGTGTGCGGCTGCTATTCTTCACGTAAGACCAATGGAATATTTTTGGGTATATTTGCATATCTACTGATGTATTTCCCCGTCCGATTAGTACTAATGGATCTAAACAGGTCATGACCACGAAAATTATGCATTACTTACGAACTGTTTGCCATTGATTGTAAAAGAACAGAACAATTATCGGAGGACTGAACTTAGACTCACAATACAAACTCGCTTGTACAAAGAAAACCTAGGGACAAAAACCTAGGTACAGCAATCTAAGTACAATTGTTTATTTTAGATTCTGGGGGTGACGATAGAGGCTCGGGAAAGCGACAGCAGCTCTGCCTTACTCCTTGGACGATCGGGTGCAGCCTGGGCTCTGTAGAAGAACTGCTCGGCGTTGATAAAAAAATGCTCTCCTTTCAATTTCTCTCTGACTCTCTGGATCCGTGGGGGGGTGTGCTCTCTCTCTCTATTCTCTGCTCTCTTCTCTGCTCTCTGTGTCCTTTTGCAAGGGAATGGCACCCTGCTATTTATAAGAGTAGGGGGCATCATTAGGGTTTGCAATGATTGCCCATTCTCAAAAGTCGGCGGTCAAGGATCAATGAATCTGGGCCGTTCATAATAGATCCGGGCAATTAAAGTGATTGCATCAAATTTCTGTAGGCAATTAATGATGACTGCCATAAATCCTCATGATTTGTTATGTCAAGCTCGGATCTCTTGCCACGTATTTAATTTGATTGATTGCAAACGATCTGATTTGATCCCAATACTTTGTTGGGATTTGTTAATGAATCTTGATCGATTTGATGCCACGTGTCCCACTATCATTAGGCTGTTAGATGTAGGGACGCTGAAAGAACTAATCTTCTGCCACGTGTCTTACTTAGGAAATCTGAGCCGCATGAGGGTTGTTCCCCACTGATCCGCATAAGGCTGGCCACGTGTCAAGGCCGTATGAAGGTTTCTGGGTTTCGAAGGATTGTGTCAGAGATTTCCTTTATTTCCCTAGGAGTCTGCCATTATGACAGAGTCATTATTGCATCTTTCTGTTATTGGTCAGAGCTGTCAGCCGTGAAGGCATTAAATGCAGCAGAAGACAAAGGGAAGAGCTGTTAAGGGCCACGTGGTTCCTCTCTGGGCCGTATGGAACTATTCGAGCCGCTTGAGCCGCATGGATTCCTGAGCCGCATGAGCTGTCTGAACCACATGGGGGATCCTTGGCCGCATGGATCTTTCTTTATTCTTTTCCATGCTTCTACAAGACCCCCTTCAAAGTTTTTAATTTACAAAATTGAAATACTTTGAATAAGAACCATGGCTATGTATAAACTCTTGTGGCCGCATATGATATCCTGGCCGCATGGATGTCCCAGCCGCATAACCTCCTCAGCCGCATTGGTCAATCAGCCGCATGGACCCTTTGGCCGTAGAGGCTGTCTGGCCGCATGAGTTTCCTTTCCACGTCATCCTGCCACGTGTGCAAATATTTTGTATTATCTACCCTTTACCTGTACTGCTTGTTGTGCCTGTGATATTATGGTGATGTTTGCCCCTCATGGAGGACTTGTCTATGGACCTGTTACCCTTGGCATACCTTGGTTTTTGGTATGGGTAACAAGTTTGATTGGGGATACCAAGAACGGTTCCATGGTAATGTTGTCGTGGACGTTCCGAGTATCGGGAGAAGGAATGCCATGGAGCAGCTGGGCTCCCGGGACATGATGGGAAATGATGGGCCTGTGCTGAGAAATTCAGCACAGGATATTTGTGGGCCTATTACCTTTGGCATACCCTGGGTTAGGATACGGATAATAGGATGAAAGGGAACCAGCATACTTACTCAGAGGTAATGAGGACATGGCAAGCATGAGGGTTTTCTTACCGTGAAATCTTCCTACTCAGAGGTGATGAGGACATGGCAGGACTGGACTCAACGGAGGATATTTATGGACCTATTATCCTTGGCATACTCCGGTTGTGGGTACGGATAATAAGTCGAAAGGGAATCAACATACTTACTCAGCGGTAATGAGGACATAGCAAGCATGAAGGTTTCTTCGACGGAGCCTTCCCACTCAGAGGTAATGAGGACATGGCAGGAGTGGGCTCAGTGAAGGAGGGTACATGGAACGACTCAGAGGTAATGAGGACATGGAAGTTCTATGTAAAGAGGTGATTTATTTTTAGCGTAAGTGAAACGACTCAGAGCTAACATCGATATGGCCGTTTTGGAAATTTGTGGATCTGTTACCCTTTTTGTGCACTGGGAGTACGGGTAGTGGATCATGAGGGAGGATCTCTTTCAGGAAGAAAGTTCAGAGATATGGTCATATATGACTTACTATCTGAAAGAGTGATCGGAATGTGAGTTCAGAGGCACCTGCGGGTACATAACTCGATAATCTGGACGATTGTGAGTTCAGCGGTACGGGAGGGTACATGACTCAATAATCTGAAATTTTGTGGATATGAGTTCAGCGGGTACATGACTCAATAATCTGGAATTTGGAATATGAGTTCAGCGGTACCGGAGGGTACATGACTCGTTATCTTGGTAATTTGCAGGCGAATGTGAGTTCAGCGGTACCAGCGGGTACGTAACTCATCACCCTGGAGGATGTTGTTTCAGACGTAATACTTCTTTAGGAACTTGCCGTTGATGGGCAACATGAGCAAGTCTCCATTTTGTTTTGCGAGGCGGTAAGCTCCATTGGAGAACACAACATCAATGATGAACGGGCCTTCCCACTTTGTTTGGAACTTGCCGGCGGTCTTGTGAGCCATAACCATAGGCCTCCGAACTGCCAGAACGAGATCGCCGACTTGGAATATTCTGATCTTCACTTTCTTGTTGAAGGCTCCGGAGATGCATGCTTGGTATAGCTCGATCCGTTGCGGAGCCAAGAGGCACTTTTCATCTAAGGCCTTCAACTCTTGTAGTCGACGACGGTATTTATCATCCGTCGTCAATTGGTAAGTAAGGGCGACGCGGAGTGAGGGTATTTGAGTTTCCAATGGGAGGACTGCCTCACTCCCGTACACCAGGAAAAATGGCATGTTTCCAGTGGCTGTTCGGACTGTAGTACGGTATGCCCACAAGCATTCACCAAGCTTCTCGTTCCAGTCGCGTTTGTTGGACGATACGAACTTGTTGAGAAGTTTGATGATTATTTTGTTGAATGCTTCTGCCAACCCATTCGCTACTGGATTGTATGGCGTTGAAGCAATATTCTGGATACGGTGCTTGTCGTAGAACCGATAGAAGGCATGGCTTGCAAACTGCGGACCATTATCGTGGATGATCCTTCGGGGCAGTCCAAAGCGATAGATGACGTGATGCTTGAGGAAGCTGATCACGTTTGAAGTCTTTACTTCTGCAAGCAGTACATCTTCCGCCCATTTAGAGAAGTCATTCGTGATTGCGAGTATGAAGCGATGTCCTCGGAAAGAAGGTGGAGCGATCGGACCGATGATATCCATTCCCCATGCTTCGAATGGCCAGGATGCCATTGTCGGATGTAGAAATTCGGATAGCTGGTGGATGAAGTCCGCGTGGACTTGGCAGGCATTACACTTTATTGCATAGTCTATCACATCTGCTACCATCGTGGGCCAGTAGTAGCACATTCGGCGAAGACGGTCTTGCAATTTTAGGCCAGGCTGGTGGGCCCCGCAGACACCGTCATGAGCTTCGCGTACGGCTTCTTTGGCTTCTGCGTTCGACAGACACCGAAGCAATAATCCATCGTAGGATCAGCGATACAGCATTTTTGTCTCTGTATCGTAGAAGAATCTGAGAGAACGCCTTCTGATGGAAGTGGCTTCCTTTGGATTCTCGGGCAGGATGTCGTAGACTATGAAGTCTATGAATGGTTGTCTCTAGTCTGGCGCTTTGTCGATAGTCTGAGCAGAATAACTCGCAACGAATTGAACGTTGTTCTTGGGACAGACCAGTTCGTGGCCTATCACATCCACCGATTGATGAGTATAGTTTGGAACCGCTAGGGAAGCGACAAGGCCAGCTAAGACATCGACTTCGATATTCTGGAGTCTGGAAACGTGTTCGATGAAGAATCCCTCAAATGACGAAATAATGTTGATCGCTATTTGGTGATAGGGGATCATGTCCTCATGGCGAACTTCATACGAACCCCGGATCTGATTGACTATTAACTGCGAATCGTCGTATGCTTCAAGATATTCTGTAATATCCTGCTCTGCATGAGGCATTTGGTTGGCTTGTTGGATGGGATCAGAATGTTGGACCGTGACTTGTGTTGGAGATCAAGAGAGTTGAGACTGATGCAGTCTCTCTTAGCTGGCTAGACGGATTAAGTGTTGGAACGTGGCTCGCTGGTAGAGCTACGCTTAGGGGGAATTGTGTGCAACCAGAATAAGAGACCCTTTTATGCAGGCAAGTGGAACTGTCCTCCTTCCTCCTTATTCTTGCATGCTTAATAAATAGAATAACGTGATGCTATGAATATGTCCCTAATGTCTCTTACCTTGAATGTTGAATAATTGTGATGCGATGCTTTAGTTGCTAAATCGATAGAGATGCATATGCTGGAAATCATTGAATGAAAAATACATGAACTTTGAATTGCTGAACGAATCACACTAGAACTGCTAATGTAACATGATGCCTGAGAATGAATTAATAATGTCCCTTTTTGCTTAATGTTGATGAAATGAATAAATCACTTGAATAATGAGATGCTGCGTGAATGATACATGAGAAAAGAATTGAGTATGCTATTGTTCCTATGAAATGAATGAAATGCTACAGGTCCCTTCGAAATGAATGAATGCTGTTGTTCCTCCTTAGAAGGAACGTAATGAGAAATGTTGCAATGAAGCAATGAATGAGAATTGATGAGGCTTGGGAACGTTGAGATCACCAAATAAAATGATGGTAATGTGGGGAATGAATAAGTCATTGAACATGACTTGAATGAGATGAATGATGATGCACTGTTGTCTTTACTTTAATATTTTACCATGCGTTTTATGTTCACGATTGAGTCGGACATGCATTCGCATGGTCATAGGACAACTTATGCTTAAGAGATGGGGATATGTTTTCTCGGACGGTACCCCGGGATGTTAGGGTGACCGATCCGGCCGTTGAGATAACATTGGCGTGCCAGTAGGGGCACGGGTTTTGCGAGGCATCCTTTGGGGCTAGCTACCTTCTCTGGAGTCTTCGTATTACCAAAGAAGACCTATATGGCAACATCCGTATGGTTAAACACCAGTGACCATGTAGTCAGAATGTATGCTAATGAATGTCTTATGCAGGCAGAGTAAGTATATCTACTAACCTGTATTTGATGCAGGTATGAGGGAGTCGGCTATCGGTAAGAAATTACTTAAATGTGATAATTCAATATATGTGTTGGTTTAACTTGCGTGCTTACGTTCCAAATAAGTAAATGATGCTGTATGTAGCCGTTCAGTATGAGATCCTGCTTAACATGTTAAATTCAGTATGCTAGAAAGATGCCACGCTATAATCATTGCTCAAACATAATATACATGCTAAGTGATGCTTGAAGTGAGAATTGACACATCAGATGTTAATGTTAACGATGCCTCAATGATGCCTTTGCATGATAATACCTAGTATGCCAAGAATGATGCCTTTGCATGATAACACCAAGAATGCTAAAATAATATGTCCACATGAATGCTGCTAAGAATATGTTTACATGCTTCACTCTGATTATTGCCTATGAACTGTAAACTGATGCTAGGCCCCAAGTAGAAAGATCATTCTAATAAATGATTGCTTAAATGATCACTTTAATGTTGGTTTATGCGAGTGGGTTGGATTCTGTTTGCCAGTACATAGATGATGTGCGGACCCACGTTTTGTGGACAGGTGCTCGTGCTTGGGATGTTCTACACACGAAGATTGGCTTGATTGGTCCCACGGCATCGAAGATTTATTGGGCATACATAAGCTCTCCTGGTTCAAGATGATGTCATCTGTTTATAAAGGGCATAATGTATGGAGCATTGTAATCAGTTGTACCAGTGAGTTGTAAGCCAAGTTGGTTTATCGAGTTGTAATCTAATGTATCCAAGTATCAAATATAAGCTGTATAGCATTGTTCAGTTGGCTTTTAATGTAAAGTGAGATGTGTTGTAAGCATTATACTTCAATACAGGACTTGTACTCTTCTTTAATTATCAATAAAGAGAATAAAGTTCTATATATCTCTGTGTGACTTCAAGTTATCCTTTTATCTCCGCTGCTATAAAGAAGTGATGTACTTCTATTCAATAAGAAAGATTGTCCTTATTAACTTAAATTTGTCTGCTTCTGCCGCTGCGATGTGTTCTTATTTGAAGATAATCGATTATGTACCATCTTTGCCTTGTACAAGTACAATACCAGACTTGTACGGTATCACGCCCAAGCGAGGACGATCGATTCCAAGAGATGAATTATGTGAATAAATGACTCTACGAATCGGGGCGTGACAAATTGGTATCAGAGCACGGCTTTACGTCCTTGGTCTCTTCTTTGATTCATTTTAAATCAAAAGTTGCATCGACGATTAACCAAAGTTGCTTTCGCGATCACTCAACGTTGCTTCCGAGATTAAATCAAAGATTGCTTCCGCGATTATACTGTCGTTGTTCTGCAATCATCATGTGTTGTTTGTGTTTGAAAGTTCGTTGACTCTCTTGGCTGCTCACTGGATGTTCCATACAATAAGTCTATATACATTGTGATGCCCCTGAATGAATGATTATTGTTGGTTTGGACACAGATAACCCAACAATGACTCGATGCCATAGTATGCTATAGTATGAGTGTTGTTTGAAATTGTGAGAATAAAAGAAAAGTGGCTATGTATGCTGTAACAAGTTAAGAATTGCATGTGATGTTGGAAAAGAATTGGGAACGAAACCATGGATGGATGAGTTCAACAGAATTGCTGAGTTGACTCATGTATATTACCCTAAGAATTTGAGACCCTAAGAATGTTGTCTTGTGGTTTGAGACCCCGAGATGTTGATTAAGTATTGTGATCATTGTAGATCATGAATGTCCATAATAGAATTGGGTTGGTATTGTTTACGGATGGCTTCGTTTCTGAGTGGTATATTGCCTCTACCACCTCAGAACGAGATGTATATTGACCCTTTCCATAGTATAGCAAAGAGATTATCTATGGGTACTGGGTAGTACCGAGACTTAGCTGGGAGTCATGTATTATGGCTAGAAGACTCGAATGTCCCTTGACGGTGATGCTATGTTGGGTAGCGAGATTGTCGGAATTGTAACTGGTGGCTTGGTTAGAAATTGTTTAGTCGAGTGATGACTCAGACTAGTAAGACCGTTAGTACGCTATGGGTAAATGGATATGGCTAGAGAATGTTGTGGCTTAGAATATCTGAATGTTGATTTCGATTGGTTGGACGTAAATCAAATGTGGCTAATACAAAGTTGGTTGTTAAGTTGAAAGTTTTAGAAATATTGTCGGTGAACCAAAGGAATATTACAGATCCGTGCCTTAACCCTACGGTGTAATAGATGTCAATCCATCTTGATCACCAAAGGATAGTCATTGCATATGTGCATGTATGCTGAGGAATTGAATTGTACCAGAAAAGTAACAAGTAGTAACCCTAAATGATTATGTTGCATAGAGAATGGTTAATTGATACATGAATTGTCGGATTGAATAGGATGAACTACTTGACCATTGCTGCATGAGATTTAATAATGTCCGTATGAGATTTTGATGATTGAGAAATGAATGGGAACGAGAAATTGCAAACGTGTTGGATAATATCGGTATATGTGACTGTTGGTTGGGATATAGATTGTTGGCTTATGATTTAGTGGTGTGACTTTGTCATACAGACCGAATAGTATAATTCTATAGTTATGTTAAAACTATCGGAATCGATGACCCTTGAATAGTTAGCCTTGGCTTATGGGTTCGTGTGAGTACAAGGGATTGGAAATAGAAATTGAATCATTGGGAATTTACTTGATGAATTATTAGAATGATGAGAATCGTATGTCGGGTTGGGAATTGACCGTAATGTTGATAGATCAATCTTAGTCGATCGTTGGATAAGTCTAAAATGAGCCTCTGTGGGAATTATTCCTTGAGGAAGACCCCGGATAGATAGACTTGACCCTAGCAACCAGTTGAGGACTTACCAATTGTTGGCATAGCCGACAATGGCGATTAGTTATTCAGACTAAGTTGATACCCATAGGTTTGGGTAGAGTTCCTTAGAACTGTCAATTGCTTATTGGCCCTGAGGATAAGAAACTAGCATGATCCCTAGTAGCCGTCCACTCTAGGGGAGTCACCTGAATGATTAGGTATAGCTGTCGGTATAGCTAAACATTGAGACTGGACCGAATAATAGATGGCCATTGGCGACCCATAGAATGACCTTGTGGCATTGAACGAGAGATGGTGATGAGTACGACCTAAGAATGATATGTTGTATGTATATGCTTCAATATGAACCTTAGAGATGTTTGACCCTTGAGGATTATATGTCGGCCTATAGCGGGAACTAGAATTGTGGGATGAGACTTGAGTTGTATGTATCGAGTAGTGAATTATTCTATGAGATGGAATTGACTGCTCATGACGGGAATGTTGGATCGGTAACAATAGTGGGTAACGTCGGATTGTATCTTTTAGAAAAGATGAATTGCCTCGGTGAGAAATATCGTTGGATTCATAAAGGAATATGATTGCATGTTGTGAACTCTTAATATGATTGGCTCTAAGTTAGACCCTTGATCGAATGTTAGAAATATTATGCCCGGATAGAGAGCTCAACCAAGTTGTCCCTGATGTAAAGTGTTGTGGCCTGGAAGATAGTGATTGTGACAAGTGAATAAAGTGATAAGTCAATTGAAAGGATGCTAAGTCTGATTTGGGAAAAAGAGTTATATCGTGGCTGATCGAATTATGCTATCATGGAAGTTGGCTGAAGTACATATGTTTTGGGGACGCCTAAAATATGTGTATAGATCTAGCCGAAGTGATAGGTTGCGACTGAGATAACATTATGGGAAGAATTTATCACACTAGTACGGACTTTGGCTGAAATACATATGTTTTGGGGATGCCTGAAATATATGTATGGATCCAAATGAAGTGGTGTGTTGCGACCAAGATAGAATACAAGGAAAATGTTGGTGAATCAATGAGAAGTTGCAAGTATTTAGAAAAAGAGAAAGATGGATTGAATCGTTGATGGATTAAAATGATACAGTTGGATAGCTATTTTGAAATGACCGAGTGGGCTGAAATGAATATTGAATTGAAGCTGAATGAGTAACTCATTGTGATTAAGTGAATCTAGTAGATGAGTTATTTTATTAAGTTTTGAGGATGAAACTTTTTCTGAGTGGTATATTATGTAATGCCCCGCTCTGCACGAGGCATTTGGTTGGCTTGTTGGATGGGATCAGAATGTTGGACCGTGACTTGTGTTAGAGATCAAGAGAGTTGAGACTGATGCAGTCTCTCTTAGCTGGCTAGACGGATTAAGTATTGGAACGTGGCTCGCTGGTGGAGCTACGCTTAGGGGGAATTGTGTGCAACCAGAATAAGAGACCCTTTTTGTGCAGGCAAGTGGAACTGTCCTCCTTCCTCCTTATTCCTGCATGCTTAAAAAATGGAATAACGTGATGCTATGAATATGTCCCTAATGTCTCTTACCTTGAATGTTGAATAATTGTGATGCGATGCTTTAGTTGCTAAATCGATAGAGATGCATATGCTGGAAATCATTGAATGAATAACACATGAACTTTGAATTGCTGAATGAATCACACTAGAACTGCTGATATAACATGATGCCTGAGAATGAATTGATAGTGTCCCTTTTTGCTTAATGTCGATGAAAAGAATGAATCACTTGAATAATGAGATGCTGCGTGAATGATATATGAGAAAAGAATTGAGTATGCTATTGTTCCTATGAAATGAATGAAATACTACAGGTCCCTTCGAAATGAATGAATGTTGTTGTTCCTTCTTAGAAGGAACGTAATGAGAAATGTTGCAATAAAGCAATGAATGAGAATTGATGAGGCTTGGGATCGTTGAGATCACCAAATAAAATGATGGTAATATGGAGAATGAATAAGTCATTGAACATGACTTGAATGAGATGAATGATGGTGCACTGTTGTCTTTACTTTAATATTTCACCATGCGTTTTATGTTCACGATTGAGTCGGACACGCATTTACATGGTCGACAACTTATGCATAAGAGATGGGGATATGTTTTCTCGGACGGTACCCCGAGACGTTAGGGTGACCGATCCGGCCGTTAAGATAACATTGGCGTGCCAGTAGAGGCACGGGTTTTACGAGGCATCCTTTGGGGCTAGCTACCTTCTCTGGAGTCATCGTATTACCAATGTCGACCTATATGGTAACGTCCATATGGCTAAACACCAGTGACCATGTAGTCAGAATGCATGCTATTGAATGTCTTATGCAGGCAGAGTAAGTATATCTGCTAACCTGTATTTGATGCAGGTATGAGGGAGTCGGCTATCGGTAAGAAATCACTTAAATGTGATAATTCAATATATGTGTTGGTTTAACTTGCGTGCTTATGTTCCAAATAAGTAAATAATGCTGTTTGTAGCCTTTCAGTATGAGATCCTGCTTAACATGTTAAATTTAGTATGCTAGAAAGATGCTACGCTATAATCATTGCTCAAACATAACATACATGCTAAGTGATGCTTGAAGTGAGAATTGACACATCATGTTTAAGATGGTAATGTTAACGATGCCTCAATGATGCCTTTGCATGATAACACCTAGTATGCCAAGAATGGTGCCTTTGCATGATAACACCAAGATTGCTAAAATGATATGTCCACATGAATGCTGCTAAGAATATGTTTACATGCTTCACTCTGATTATTGCCCATGAACTGTAAACTGATGCTAGCCCCAAGTAGAAAGATCATTCTAATAAATGCTTGCTTAAATGATCACTTTAATGTTGGTTTATGCGAGTGGGTTGAATTCTGCTTGCCAGTACATAGATGATGTGCTGACCCACGTTTTGTGGGCAGGTGCTCGTGCTTGGAATATTCTACACACGAAGATTGGCTTGATTGGTCCCGCGGCATCGAATATTTATTGGGCATACAGAAGCTTTCCTGGTTCAAGATGATGTCTTCTGTTTATAAAGGGCATAATGTATGGAGCATTGTAATCAGTTGTACCAGTGAGTTGTAAGCCAAGTTAGTTTATCGAGTTGTAATCTAATGTATCCAAGTATCAAATGTAAGCTGTATAGCATTGTTCAGTTGACTTTCAATGTAAAGTGAGATGTGTTGTAAGTATTGTACTTCAATACAAGTCTTGTACTCTGCTTCAATTATCAATAAAGAGAATAAAGTTCTATATATCTCTGTGTGACTTCAAGTTATCCTTTTATCTCTGCTGCGATAAAGAAGTGATGTACTTCTATTCAATAAGAAAGATTGTTCTTATTAACTTCAATTTGTCTGCTTCTGCCGCTGTGATGTGTTCTTATTTGAAGATAATCGATTATGTACCATCTTTGCCTTGTACAAGTGCAATACCAGACTTGTACGACATCACGCCCAAGCGAGGACGATCGATTCCAAGAGATGAATTATGTGAATAAATGACTCTACGAATCGGGGCGTGACATATTCTACCCCCAACTCTCTTGCAAGTTGGAGGCCAATGACCAACGCATTGTACTCGGCCACATTGTTAGAGCAGGGCTCTGTGAGAGAGTAAGCGCGGTTGATCACCAACCCGGAGGAAGAAACCAGTACCACCCCGACGCCGACGAGGATGTTGCCCTTAGGTCCGGTCCTTGAGGCGCCGTCGAAGAACATTCGCTTATATCATCGTGAGAGGTTGCATCCGAGTCGACGACCTCATCTGGGATTTCTTCATATATTCTGGACGACTCCGAGCCTGGGAGGGCTGCTAAAAAGTCTGCCAGAGCTTGACCTTTAACAGCCTTTTGCGGGACGAAGAACATATGATAGGGGGATAACAATATTGCCCATATGGCGAGGTGGGAGCTGAGTGCCCCCTGGTTTAGTCATGAGGACCCTGAGAGGGTTGACTCGTGAGATCACATGTATAGTTTGTCCTGTGACATAGTGCCGTGTCTTTTGAATGGCGAACACCAGGGCAAGGCATTCCTTCTCCACGGCGGTGTATCGGTGTGTCACGCCCCAAAACCAGAATACTGGAGAGCGGGAGCAGACATAGCCAGCTACGTATATTGAAATGGATTCCATCTCACTATACGGTCACGGCTGTCTAGATACATGAGGGTTTACTACAAGCCAACAGTCTCCTATGGTCATGAACAAGCCTTGTGTCTCAATCACAAGCAAGTAAGTAAATGTTACAAGATGTATGATCATTAAATATACAATAATAAGGCGTCCCAAATATTACATATTCAGCTGATCATGAAGCTAGTCGTTACAAAATGTTAGGACTAGCAAGAGTTTAGTCATACATGATCAACCCTAGGATCTGTCAATCATGTTACGGTCCGTAGGCAGACAGTAAGTAAAGTGCAATCGAGCTAAACATGTGCTCGTCGGCTAAACGCCTCAAAAGAATATTTTTACAATAGAGTGGGAGAGCCAAAAATAAACCCACTCTTTGCACGGGTTACGTCTGGTGTTCACAATCGGGCTGGAAAAACGGTGGATCCTCTGGAGCTGCTCTGAAATCTGGCCATACAAAACCAGCTGGGTCAGACCCCAGAAAGAGCAAGTGCCACAAAGGAAGCTTCACTTAGGAACTAAAACCAGCAATCAGCACAAGAGTATGAATAAAAGTAAGAACTGGAAATAAAGAAAATACATCAGGATGATATACGACGAGATAACCATGGAGCTATTCAGATAACCAGGTTACAACCCGTAAACCAAACAAGGACCGGGGTTGTAACCCTTCGTCTGAACAGAACTTGGAATTCTCACCATTTATCGGTAAAATAAATACAGCATTCAAGTCATGTAGTAATCTGGAACAGGATCAAGACAAGACTAGACTGGTTAGACTCCATCCAATCATTTCACGGCCAAGCAAGAGCTACGGCTTGATACTTTAACTAACTAGGGTTGTCACAAGCCTAATTACTAACAAGATGCAATGAGATTATTCCACAGCCACAAGCCCCGCAGACCATCCAGGTTACCCAGGTCGAAAGATTAGGGTTGAATTCAGGTGGGTACACCGTCCAGGAAACGCATGTACCCTAAGGTAGCTTGAAGGGTGCAACACATGACAGTGTGCTGGAAATGTGCCCTACTCGACGGCAGGCTACAGATCCCAAGCGCGCCCAGGTAACGGGATTGCCTGTAGCTGGGAGATCTCTTCATGACTACTGTATTAATCTAGTTATTAGCCTTAGTCCATTTTAGTAGGTACTCCTGACCGTGGTACTCAGGAGTCCCTCCCTAGACATGATGCAAGACAGGACTGGTTTATTTGTACAAGCACAATCACCCACGGTGTCCAGGATAAATTATACAAGTCATGTTATGTCAGGTAGCCGTCGCAACAGCTTCTCAAGATATATCATGTCAGGTTTATCATGTCAAGTGTACTTGTCCAGAGTGCGCCACGACGGGCCACTATCAAGTCATGTCAGGTTTTCTTGTCAAGAGTGCACCACTACGGGTCACTATCAGGTCATGTCAGGTATCATTTCCATACATATTAAACAAATCCATGATTATCAAGTTCACGACAAAAGGCGTAAGGATATAAAATGGACGTAAAATATCTAATAAAGGATTTACGAAACATGGGCAATTAATGATAATTAATAGTACACATGACCATGAGAAAGTCATGCGGTTCAGTCATATACGGCCAGAAAAGGAGGGGACGCATGCGGCTGGAAGTACAAGGGCGCCAGCGACTGGAAATGCAAAGGCGCATGCGGCTGGAATTAATCGGGATCATGCGGCCCGGACTCAGAAGTCCATGCGGCCAGGGTCTAGGGTTCTCATGCGGCTCGGGGATCAGGGCCTATGCGGCTGGCAAGTGCTTGAGTTTATGCGGTTCAGGGAGGTGAGCGCATATACGGCTCGAATTAGAAAAGGGTCTTCATGCGGCTGATGGCAAAACTCAAGTCCATGCGGCTCACATAGCAAAACCCATGCGGCCCGGAAGAAATGAGGACGCATGAGGCTGGGTCAATACGATGGCTTATGCGGCTGGGGGGGGAACAGTTGCATATGCGGCTCAAGAAAGTTCGTTCCCAGCCCTGCGACTAAGTCCATGTAGACTCATGCGGCTGATGGGAAATGAGCCCATGCGACTGAGTATGAGACTCAGCCTCATGCGGCTGGGACTAAGTTTCATGCGGTTTAGAAGTACAAGGGTCTCATGCGGCTGATGGCGACTTGCCGCATGAATACTCATGCGGTCAAGTACAGCCATACGCCAGGGAACAGTTCTTCTTCTCCAAAATTTCGAGGAGAAGAACACTAGGAACCCATGCCTTCCAAGCTTCATAAAACTTTCATCCGGAGCCCAAATCCGAACTTCCATAGGTCAAAATGGGGTAGAACGAGATTCTCTACAACATGGAACCACCAAAACTCGGAAATAGCAGGATTAAATAGATCAAAATCCAAGAAATCCAAAAATAAAATAAACTTAGATCTACAAGAATCCAGCCATGGAAATGAGAAATGTCAAATACTAAAGTGCTTTAGAATGTAGTAAAGAAGAGAATGAAGTAATAAAATTGGAGTTCCTCCATGAAGCAAGTTGCACTTGCCTAGACCTCTCTCTTCTCTCTCTGGTAGGTAAGGAAGTAATGGAGAAGAAGAAGATGATATTAATGAAGAGAGAGAAAAGAATGGGCTAATAAATACAAATGGTGGTGGTAGGTAGGGGGTTCATCCAAGGGTTCATCATGAACCCAAGCAAAACCAAGCCAGGCCGAACCAACCAACCCGAACCAGGAATAGACCAAGCCAAGAAGGAAATGCCAAGTTAGGAAATCATGCAATAAAATACGTACACGTATTCCAAGAATACGTGATACGAACCACAGGCATTACAACTCTACCCACCTTAAAAGAATTTCGTCCTCGGAATTTAATCAAGAGGCTAGAGGAGCAATGACAAGCTACATTAATCACATGCAAGCTATAACTAGGCAGACAATCACTCATTCAAGCAAGGAATCGAAGGCATGAGGCATAAGAAAGACATTATACCTCACGAGTCAAACAAGTCGGGATATCGCGACCGGATATCATCCTCACGCTCCCACGTTAACTCTCCCAAAGAGTGATGACCCCAAGCAACTTGGACTAACTTGATAGTCTTGTTCTTGAGGATCTTCTCTCTCCGGTCCAATATAGACACGGGCCTCTCCTCATACGAAAGGTTGGTACCAACAACCAATTCCGAATGATCCAGGATGTAGCTCGGGTTCGGGATATACCGTCGTAATTGGGATACATGGAACACGTCATGCACCTCGCTTAGCGACGGCGGAAGAGCGAGACGATAGGATACATCTCCTACTCGCTCCAGAATGTCGAACGGTCCTATATACCTAGGACTAAGCTTTCCCCGGACGCCGAAACGAATGACGCCACGGTTAGGCAAAATCCTCAGGAATACATGATCGTCGACCGAAAACTCGAGAGGACGCCGATGAGAATCGGCCCAATGGCGCTGGCGATCTTGGGCAACTCTAAGATGATCTCGAACTCTCCTGACCACTTCAACTGTCTGAGCGATCATTTCTGGACCAAGCATTTGTCTCTCTCCAACATCATCCCAGGCTAGCGGGGATCTGCACTTCCTACCATATAGTGCCTCGAACGGTGCCATCTGGATACTGGCCTAGAAATTGTTGTTGTACGAGAATTCCACCAGGTGCAAGTGATCTTCTCATGAACCACCGAAGTCAAGTGTGCAAGACCGCAACATGTCTTCAAGAGTCTGGATCGTACGCTCCGACTGGCCATCTGTCTGCGGGTGATATGCTGAACCGAACTGGAGACGAGTCCCCAAACTCTCTTGCAAACTACGCCAAAAGTGCAACATAAATCTGGAATCTCGGTCCGAGGTGATACTGACTGGCACACCGTACAACCTGACAATCTGCCTGAGGTACATCTCCGCTAGCTGAGCCGTCGACTGACTAACTCTGAACGGGAGGAAGTGAGCTACCTTCGTGAGCCGATCAACTATAACCCAAATAGCATCTCGACCAGCTGGAGATCTAGGTAATCCAGTCACGAAATCCATGGTCACATGCTCCCACTTCCATTCTGGAATCGGCAAGGGCTGAAGAAGTCCAGCCGGTCTCTGATGTTCGGCTTTAACTTGTTGGCAAACCAAACACCGAGAGACAAACCGAGCTATCTTTCGCTTCATGACATTCCACCAGAAGTGCTGACGGATATCTCGGTACATCTTCGTACTGCCAGGATGAATGGAATACTGAGAACTGTACGCCTCTGACATGATCTTCTGCCGGATATCTCCGCTGGGTACACAAAGACGCTTCCTATGTCGAAGTGTACCATCCTCATGAATGCATAACTCTGGTCTTCGTCCTGCCTCACACTCTGCCCTGAGTCGCTGAAGCTTGGAATCTATTGACTGTGCCATCCGGATCCTCTCGACTATAGTAGACTGAACTTGCATACTGGCCATCAATACTACACTGGAAGGGAGAACAACTTCTATACCCATCGTCTGAAGATCTGCTAACAGCTTTGGTTGCGCTGTTAGGAAATAAACTCCGGCTCTCCTGCTCAAAGCATCTACAACAACGTTGGCCTTCCCGGGATGATACTGCAGGTTGACATCATAATCCACAAGAAGCTTCAGCCACCTTCTCTGACGCATGTTAAGATCCTTCTGGGTGAAAACATACTTCAGGCTCTTGTGATCGGTGAAAATCTCCACCCTATCTCCATACAAATAGTGCCTCCACAACTTAAGTGCAAACACTACTGCTGCCAGCTCCAAGTCATGGGTGGGGTAATTCCTCTCATGATCACGAAGTTGTCGTGATGCATAAGCTATTACCTTTCCATACTGCATCAGAACACATCCTAAGCCTCTGCCTGAAGCATCACAATATACTGAGAATCCTCCGGTTCCATCTGGAAGCGTGAGAATAGGAGCTGTTATCAGGCCTCGCTTCAACTGCTCAAAAGAACTCTGACACTCTGCTGTCCAAGCAAACTGCGCATCCTTGCGGGTCAACTGGGTCAACGGCGCTGATATTCGAGCAAAATCTGATACAAACCGCCGGTAATAGCCGGCCAATCCAAGGAAACTGCGAACTTCTGTAACTGTGCTGGGCACCGGCCACGACTCAATAGCCACAATCTTCTGGGGATCGACTTCTACTGCTCCTCTGGTGATGATATGATCCAAGTACGAAATGCGATCGAGCCAGAACTCGCATTTACTGAACTTGGCATATAACTGGTGCTCTCTGAGGATCTGAAGAACCACACGGAGATGCTGCTCATGCTCCACCTCACTCTTGCTGTAGACCAAGATGTCATCCAAGAACACAATCACAAACTGATCCAAGTAAGGCATAAAGATGCGATTCATGAGGTCCATGAATACTGCCGGCGCATTGGTTGCTCCAAAAGGCATAACAAGGAACTCCCAATGCCCGTATCTCGATCTAAAAGCTGTCTTCGGGATGTCCTGCTCTCTGACTCTGATCTGATGATAACCTGAGCGCAAATCAATCTTCGAAAATACTGAAGCCCCCTTGAGTTGATCAAACAAGTCATCTATCCTCGGAAGAGGGTATCTGTTCTTGATTGTCCCTGAGTTCAAGGTACGATAATCAACACATAACCTGGACGTACCATCCTTCTTTTTCACAAGAAGCATCGGGGCTCCCCAAGGCGATCCACTAGTACGAATGAATCCCTTGGCTCAAAGTTCTTCAATCATCTTGTACAAGATCTCCAACTCTGAAGGCGCCATCCTGTAGACTCTCTCTAATACTGGGGCTGTCCCGGGAATCAAGTCTATAGTGAACTCGATCTCCCTCTCTGGCGACATTCCTGGAAGCTCTTCTGGGAAAACATCTGGGAACTCATCCACTATCCTGGGCAACTGAACTGCTGCTACTGCCATCCGCAATACTGGAGGAGAAGGCTCAACTGCTCCTCTGGAAAAAGAAAACTCCGGCTAGCCTGGAATGCTAAAAACAACCCTACCAATATGGCAGTCTATTCTAGCATACTGGTTCCTCAACCAATCCATCCCTAAGACCACATCATAATCGGCCATCGGGAACTCTATCAATCTAGCGGGGAATTCTCTACCGCTAACTACGATCCGACACGAGGAAAACACTCTATCTACTCCCACAAGTCCGTTACCAGTAAGTATATTGAGCCTTACTGATAATGACTCGGGCTCCAATCCTATCCGTGTCGCGAATCGTGCAGACATAAAAGAATGCGACGCACCAGAATCAAATAAAGCTGAAGCTGGAAATGAGTTGACGAGAATAGTACCTGCCACTACCTCACCTGGTGCCAATCCTTCCTCTGCGGTCATCACCATAGCCTGACCATGCCCTCGGGGTGCTGGTCCCCTCTGCTAAAATCCTCGCTGCCTGCTCTGACTCAAGGCTTGGGCTTAAACATGATTATGGGGGTTCTGCTGCTGGAACATCTGGGACTGAGGCGGCAAGGGCCTCGGTAATGGGTACTGCTGCTACTGCTGGACCGGTACTGGTCCTCCCACCGAAGAGCTAGAAAGGTTGGATAATGATGAGCCACCCCTATTCGGGCAAGATCCAACCCTATGGTCTGCTGCTCCACAAGCCAGGCACAATCCCTGCGCCCTGCGATATTCTGCCACTACATGGCCTGGCTTTCCACAATGAGAACATTCTACTGCGGAAGTCTGCTTCTGCTTCTGCTGCTGCTGAGGGTGCCTCGGAGTTGAATGCTGAACCGACGTCACGGAGGCCGCTCGCCTCGGAGCTCCAATAGTCAAAGCCCTGGCTGTCGGGGCTGGGGCTGAAGACTGATTCATCTGGCCGTGAGATCTCTTCCGACCTCCGGTCCTATCCACAATCCTCTGGGAGGTATACTCATGCCTCCGGGCTGCTCTCAAGACTGCATCAAAAGTCTGATGCTCAAACTGCTCTACTGCCAACAAGATCTCCAGGTGAAGCCCCTGCTGGAATCGCTGGGCTCTATTATACTCGGTTGCCACCAAAGTGGGAGCAAACCGACTAAGTCTCGAAAACTCGGCCGCATATCCATCGACCGTCCTGCCTCCTTGCTTCAGATTAGTGAATCGGGTCTGCAGATCATACCGAGCCACGGCATCGAAATACTTGGTCTGGAATCTCTCTCTGAACACCGCCCAAGCAATAGGTGCTGCTAATCCAACGGCCTGAGCTGCCCACCAGCTGCAGGCAAGATCTAACAACTGCAGGCGCACAACTGCCACCTTCTCGTTCTCTGGAGTCCTGGCTGCTTCTAGAACCACCTCTGTGTCCTGAAGCCATGCATCTGCCGCGATAGCATCTTCACTACCATCGAAGAATGGAGGGTTCAGGCGCTTGAAGCTGTTGGCCACGCTGTTACCCTGATGACCTCCTCTGGTCAAAGCATCCGTCACTGCCTGTTGCAAGGCATCTCCACGATGATCTTGAGAAGCTATCAAGGTCCTGACGAGTCCTACTAATGTGCCATCATCAGGTTCGGCAGCCTGAACTGGCTGAACTGGGGGCTCTTCTCCAATAGGCTCGACTCTGGAGGCTACTCCAGAGTGCTGGGCTTGATCTCCGGGTTGCTGCTGGTCCGCGGGAGGTGCTCTGCCTTGCTGGCCGGCAGGTCCAGGAACAATGCTGCTGAAGAAGACGACATAGGAAACAATAAGGAAGGACCAGGACAGATCAACGATACAAGCATATGATCAGGACAAGAATCCAGGGATTCAGGAGATACGAGCAGAGATCAAGGACGAATACTGATTGAGACATCTATCCGGTAAACCCTCACATATCTTGATTTACAAGACCTGTATGGGCCACCACTTAAACCATGTCACGCCCCAGAACCAAAATACTGGAGAGCGGGGGCAGACATAGCCAGCTACGTATATTGAAATGGATTCCATCTCACTATACGGTCACGGCTGTCTAGATACATGAGGGTTTACTACAAGCCAACAGTCTCCTATGGTCATGAACAAGCCTAGTGTCTCAATCACAAGCAAGTAAGTAAATGTTACAAGATGTATGATCATTAAATATACAATAATAAGGCGTCCCAAATATTACATATTCAGCTGATCATGAAGCTAGTCGTTACAAAATGTTAGGACTAGCAAGAGTTTAGTCATACATGATCAACCCTAGAATCTGTCAATCATGTTACGGCCCGTAGGCAGACAGTAAGTAAAGTGCAATCGAGCTAAACATGTGCTCGTCGGCTAAACGCCTCAAAAGAATATTTTTACAATAGAGTGGGAGAGCCAAAAATAAACCCACTCGTTGCCCGGGTTACGTCTGGTGTTCACCATCGGGCTGGAAAAGCGGTGGATCCTCTGGAGCTGCTCTGAAATCTGGCCATACAAAACCAGCTGGGTCAGACCCCAGAAAGAGCAAGTGCCACAAAGGAAGCTTCACTTAGGAACTAAAACCAGCAATCAGCACAAGAGTATGAATAAAAGTAAGAACTGAAAATAAAGAAAATACATCAGGATGATATACGACGAGATAACCATGGAGCTATTCAGATAACCAGGTTACAACCCGTAAACCAAACAAGGACCGGGGTTGTAACCCTTCGTCTGAACAGAACTTGGAATTCTTACCATTTATCGGTAAAATAAATACAGGTATTCAAGTCATGTAGTAATCTGGAACAGGATCAAGATAAGACTAGACTGGTTAGACTCCATCCAATCATTTCACGGCCAAGCAAGAACTACGGCTTGATACTTTAACTAACTAGGGTTGTCACAAGCCTAATTACTAACAAGATGCAGTGAGATTATTCTACAGCCACAAGCCCTGCAGACCATCCAGGTTACCCAGGTCGAAAGATTAGGGTTGAATTCAGGTGGGTACACCGTCCAGGAAACGCGTGTACCCTTAGGTAGCTTGAAGGGTGCAACACATGACAGTGTGCTGGAAATGTGCCCTACTCGACGGCAGGCTACAGATCCCAAGTGCGCCCAGGTAACGGGATTGCCTGTAGCTGGAAGATCTCTTCATGACTACTGTATTAATCTAGTTATTAGCCTTAGTCCATTTTAGTAGGTACTCCTGACCGTGGTACTCAGGAGTCCCTCCCTAGACATGATGTAAGACAGGACTGGTTTATTTGTACAAGCATAATCACCCACGGTGTCCAGGATAAATTATACAAGTCATGTTATGTCAGGTAGCCGTCGCAACAGCTTCTCAAGATATATCATGTCAGGTTTATCATGTCAAGTGTACTTGTCCGGAGTGCGCCACGACGGGCCACTATCAAGTCATGTCAGGTTTTCTTGTCAAGAGTGTACCACTATGGGTCACTATCAGGTCATGTCAGGTATCATTTCCATACATATTAAACAAATCCATGATTATCAAGTTCACGACAAAAGGCGTAAGGATATAAAATGGATGTAAAATATCTAATAAAGGATTTACGAAACATGGGCAATTAATGATAATTAATAGTACACATGACCATGAGAAAGTCATGCGGTTCAGTCATATGCGGCCAGGAAAGGAGGGGGCGCATGTGGCTGGAAGTACAAGGGCGCCAGCGGCTGGAAATGCAAAGGCGCATGCGGCTGGAATTAATCGGGATCATGCGGCCCGGACTCAGAAGTCCATGCGGCTAGGGTCTAGGGTTCTCATGCGGCTCGGGGATCAGGGCCTATACGGCTGGCAAGTGCTTGAGTCCATGCGGCTCACATAGCAAAACCCATGCGGCCCGGAAGAACTGAGGGCGCATGAGGCTGGGTCAATGCGATGGCTTATGCGGCTGGGGGGGAACAGTTGCATATGCGGCTCAAGAAAGTTCGTTCCCAGCCCTGCGACTAAGTCCATGTAGACTCATGCGGCTGATGGGAAATGAGCCCATGCGGCTGAGTATGAGACTCAGCCTCATGCGGCTGGGACTAAGTTTCATGCGGTTTAGAAGTACAAGGGTCTCATGGGCTGATGGCGACTTGCCGCATGAATACTCATGCGATCAAGTACAGCCATGCGCCAGGGAACTGTTCTTCTTCTCCAAAATTTCGAGGAGAAGAACACTAGGAACCCATGCCTTCCAAGCTTCATAAAACTTTCATCCGGAGCCCAAATCCGAACTTCTATAGGTCAAAATGGGGTAGAACGAGATTCTCTACAACGTGGAACCACCAAAACTCGGAAATAGCAGGATTAAATAGATCAAAACCTAAGAAATCCGAAAATGAAATAAACTTAGATCTACAAGAATCCAGCCATGGAAATGAGAAATGTCAAATACTAAAGTGCTTTAGAATGTAGTAAAGAAGAGAATGAAGTAATAAAATTAGAGTTCCTCCATGAAGCAAGTTGCACTTGCCTAGACCTCTCTCTTCTCTCTCTGGTAGGTAAGGAAGTAATGGGGAAGAAGAAGATGATATTAATGAAGAGAGAGAAAAGAATGGGCTAATAAATACAAATGGTGGTGGTAGGTAGGGGGTTCATCCAAGGGTTCATCATGAACCCAAGCAAAACCAAGCCAGGCCGAACCAACCAACCCGAACCAGGAATAGACCAAGCCAAGAAGGAAATGCCAAGTCAAGAAATCATGCAATAAAATACGTACACGTATTCCAAGAATACGTGATACGAACCACAAGCATTACACGGTGCTCTGGCCCAATCATCATTCGGCTGAGGTAATATATAGCTTGTTCATGGCCCGCATCATTGTTTTGTGCTAGCAGAGCACCGAGGGAATGCTCCATTGCTCGTACATAGAGCATGAATGGTTTTCCAGCAACCGGGGCCACCAGGACTGGAGGGTTTGACAAATATTCTTTGATGCTGTCGAAGGCAGGTTGGCATTCTTCATCCCATACGAACGAGACGCCTTTCTTCATGAGATGGATGAATGGCCGATATCGCCCGGAGAGGTTCGAAATAAACCTCCTGATGTACGCTAGCCTCCCTTGAAGGCCTCTGAGTTCGCAGAGATTTTTTGGAGGACCCATCTCCATAATTGCCTTCATCTTTTCTGGATCCACATGAATTCCCTGGGCAGTAATAATAAAACCCAAGAATTTTCTGCTGGATACGCCCAAGAAGGATTTTGTAGGATTCATCTTCAGGTTGTGTGCTCGCTTCAGGTCGAATACCGTCCTCAGATCCTGCAGATGGTCTCCCTTATAGCGACTCTTGATGGCGATATCATCAACATAACACTCTACAGTCTTGCGCAAGTGGTCTCTGAAGATGATACTCATGGCTCTTTGGTATGTGGCACCAGCATTCTTTAAACTAAAAGGCATGACTGTGTAGCAGTATGTGCCAATCGGTGTTCGGAATGATGTATGCTTCTCGTCGTCAGAAGACATCTTAATTTGGTTGTACCCCGAGAAGCCATCCATGAATGACATGCATTTGAAGCCGCATATGTTGTCGATCATGGTGTCTGTGATAGGGAGGGGGAATTCATCTTTGGGACATGCCTCGTTCAGATTACGGAAGTCGATGCAGATTCGAATCTTCCCATTCTTCTTGAGGACCAGAACTATGTTGGCGACCCAGTCAGGATGTTGCTCCTCATGAATGAAGCTGTTGGCTATCAGTTTGTTGACTTCCGCTTCGATCGCATCTATGATGCCCGGGCGGAAGCGTCGCTGTTGTTGTTTGACTGGATTTGCATCTGGCCGAATGTTGAGCTTGTGAAGGGCAACCTCGGGGTTTAGTCCTGGCATGTCTTCATAGCTCCAGGCGAACACATCGATATATTCTTTGACAAGTTCCAGTAGCGATTCTCGCTCTTCGTCTGTCAAGCTTTTACTAACGAAGATTGGTTTTAGAGAAGAGTTGCTGCCTAGATCCACTTGTATGACCTCATCTTCAGTAGGAGGCTCTCTCTGTTCGAACCGCTTTTTTTATTATGCATCCAGCTGTTGGGCCCACGGCTCTAACTCATGGATTTCAGGAATATCTTCATCTTCTTCGTAAGCGTCGGCAAATGTTGACTGACAGGACTTGCCTGAGCATGTCCTCGATGCTGACATCTGAATCGGAAGTGGATGATCCGGTTGAGTGTGAGTGCCAATCGTATTCCTCATCTGAGCTTTCAGGGGTTGTCGCGGGTGTGACATAACCTAGCCCACATCTGGTTTTGTTGTAGTAATCTCGTGGTTTTCCGGCCGGGACTGGCGACTTTAAAGGTAGTCGTCGACCAGTGCCATAGTTCAAGCCTGGCGTGGTCTCCAGATCATACCCCTGTTTTTGTATGAGATATTTGGATTGGGGGCTATAGAGATAAAGAGGCAGTCTCCCGGCATCTGATTCGAGATCGACCTTCTCTATGGTGAAGGGCTGTAGGTCGTCCTTCCGGCCGAAGATGATTGGATGGTCCCCTCCCTCGATTATGCGGTAAGCGTCTTCCACTGGAGTAAGCTGGTTTGCGGTGTAAACATTCGTCACCTGTGTGTGTAGGTGAGTGCCTATACCGTGTTCCATAGCATACATTGTACAAAGCTTATTAAGCTCGATGTAGTTCAAAGATAGCCCTTTTGTAGCACCTAGTTTCTAAAATAAGGGTAATTTTGAAATTTTGTAATTATAATTATTTAATAATGATATTTAAACCATATTATGATTTTTTGGTGATTTTTAGTTATTTTAAAAACTATTTAAAACTACGATTTGTGATTTTGATGTTTTGCTAGTGCAACCTTAGAGATTACTTAACCTAGAGACTAACCATGATCATATGAGCCTAACCATGTGATTAGGATATCAAATTACCACTTTTTAGTCAAAAGGGTATTTTGGTAATTTATTAGAATTTATTTGGATTTATATAATTTATTATTATTTAATTAGTTGATTAGTGTCATGTTAGTTCCTAACCTAGTTTAGCACTAATCTAGAGGTTAGCAACTAACCTAGAAGACTAAGCAGAGGAGGTTAGCTTATGTATAAATATCTAGTTAGATAATATCTAGATATTACCTTCAAGGATATTTCCTTTAGAACCCTAGAAATATCTATGGGTCAAAGACTTAGAGACTAAGTTTGCAAGGTAGAAAGGAACCCTAAAAATCTACCCATACCCTTCCCATGGCCAGCCAACCCTACCCCCATCATATAATCACACCCCCTCATCAAAAGCCTCCTTTCATTACACCTAAATTCTAGTTTTTCCCTACAACTTCAACCCTTCACCATTTAATCATTTTGACTCCAAATTGAGCCTAGTTTTTTACATTGGACTCCCCTACACTAGAGGATACCAATTGTGGCTTGCTAGCAAGAAATTGTGGAGCCTTGGACATTGGGAGTTGAAGGAGGTTTTCATTCAAAAAGGCCTATTATTGAGGATTTTGCACTCATAGGTAAACTCCCTCAAACCTAGTTAATATTCTGTTTTCTCTTCATGAATGCATGCATCTAGGTACCATGGACCTGTAGGCCAAGTTTGGTAGGAAGTAGGTTTGATTTGGTGTCCGTATCGGACACGTATCCATGTTTGAAAAACTGTGTTTGTTGAAACGCCACAAAGAAATAAATTTTGGTTAATTGTAAAACTAATTACATTTTTGGGTAGCCCTAGACTTGTAGGTCACAGCCCTAGTTAACTGAGCACAAAACTGTGTCGTGTCCATGTCCAAGTTGGACACGAATACGATGTGTATACCCACACACACTGTCCTGCTCACTGACACCTCGTGTGCACTGTACACGACACGTGGACACGTGCCACTTAACACGGACCTAGGGGCAATGTCTGACAAGACACCCCCAAAGTCTCATGTCGAGTCGTGTCGTGTCGAGTGAGAAAACTCACTCGCACTGGTCGAGCACAACCTGTGCACAAGTGCACAAAGCACTTTAACACGCGCGTCGTGTCGCATAGACACGAGTCGAGGACACCTCGTGGTGACACGAGTGTGTAGCCCAATACGTGGGCTACATGTGGACACGACCACGTGGCCCTACGTGGTGTGTGTCGTGTCCACGAGGCGTCGAACCCACCGTACCACACTACGCTGCACAGTGTGTATCAGTCGAATTTTCTCGACTGATACGCGTCTCGTGTCGTATCCTGGTGATACGTGGACACGAGACAGGCTATCCTAACCCTAGACTAACCCTAGGCGAACCTAGGGACCCGAGCACGAGACTCCTAGACACGCGTGTCGTATCCTAGAGCTAGGTCGGTGACAATTCACTGTGTCAGTGTTACCCGATTTGGGTTTTCTCGTCCTGGACACGTCGTATCGTGTCGTGGTGGACACCTATGGACACCTACGACACGTACACATAAGGGGGCACGATTACCAACCACTACTTTGGCATCTTAGCTAGATTTTTGGCTTTGATTTGGGTTTACCCCCAATGTTCAGTGATGAACAGTATTTTCTGTTATTTTTAGTATTTTAAAATAAATTTCAAATCGATTTTTGATTGATATATATATACACACCTATACATACCTATATATATACATATATACACTCACATACACATACACTTATACCCACACACTCATATACATATATACATACATATACAGTGTATACAAAAAAAAGTATATATATAGGTATGTATAGGTGTGTATATATATATGTAATGTGTGTAAATATATATATATATATATATATATATATATATATATATATATATATATATATATATATATATATATATATATATATATATGTAATGTGTGTGTGTGTTTTTGTGCCTATTCTCAGATTTCTGGGAATATGACCCCCCTCTCACTATTACACACACCACTACCCCTTCCCATGACCCCCCCCCCCCCCCCTCACACACACATCATCACACCCTCTCTCTATTACCCTCTCTCTATTTCCCTCTCTCACTATATATATAGGTTTATACATATATATATATATAAGTATATATATATATACTTATATATATAAGTATATATATATAAGTATATATATATATAAGTATATGTATATATATGTCGTAATATATATGACTAGTTTTATATATATATATATATATATATATATATAAAATATATATATATATATATATATATATATATATATATATATATATATATATATATATATATTGAATTATATATAGAGGGCTATGTATACATATTACATAGATGTAGGTTTACCTATAGATAGCCATATGGAAACCTATGTGATTAGCCTATGGCCATTAGGGGCTAACCCTAATTTGACCAAGTGACCCTTGACCTAGGTAGTTGACCTTGTTTGACTAGAGTTGACCAAAGTCAACCTTAGGTCAAACTTGACCTAATTGACCTAGAAATGGCTTGGATGGACTTTAAAGGGCTTGATGACTAAGGTTTGACTAAACCCTAGACTTTTAAACTAGTTGAATTATGTTTGACCATATGGTTATGAGGATAGTCCTATGTAATTTAAGATATGTATGGGGTTAAGTGGGATAATTAGGAGTTATGTCATGATTTGGGTTAGCCTTATAGAGTTGACATATAGAGTTGACCCTTGACCTAAAAAAACCTTAGTTAGTCTAAGTTTGACCTAGATTGACTAAGAATCATGTAGTATGCATTGTATACTCTATTTTTTCCATTGTGGATATATTGTGACTGTTTTACTCTAAATAGGACTCTATGACACCAGTTCGGACATCTATTCATATCAGTCATACAGGATGACAGACGAGTACATTCTCTGATCATTTTATACTTGTTAGGATTTATATTCTTGCTCTAGATTACTTTACATAATGCTGTCACGTTATTATCACAGATTGGTACTATATGGATCTTGTCATGCGATGTTATCCTCCTCGGGGTGCATCAAATACAGTTGTCATGTGCTTTTCACAAACATCTTGTATTTCATATACACCTCTATTCATGTATACTCTTGTGCAATCTTGTACTCTCATGATCACGTGAGCAACCATGATAAAAACCTCTTGTAAAAGGTAACGTAACTTGACTGGATCCTTGTGTATTGATTGGGGAGGGTGATTAGGAAACGGTTATGTGATCAAAATCCCATCTTGTGAAATCTTATGAAATCATGTATATGTCCATGGTACACTCACGTATGATGGAGTTACCCTTGTATTATCCTAACCCGTTTATATAACCATCTCATGCTCTAAATCATAGGTTACCTACAGTTCTTACTTATCATATATATAGATATTTCCAGTTATCAAATCACTCTCATTTTTATATATATTTCTTTACAGTCCATGTATCTTACTCTTTTCATGCTTTACATTTCCCAACATGATATGAACTACGTGAGATGTATTATGCTCGTTCCTGTCCTGACTGGACCTGTTGAAAATATTACAGATGATGATGGTGACTGTCCTACCTTCTATGGGACACATGAGGGTGACCTTCAGGAGCCTGAGGAGCATCTAGCTCAGTAGAGGGTGCCTAGTCTAGTCTAGTGTTTATAGTTTTCATTTTGTATCTGATTGTCCCGATTGTTAGTTGTGACTTAGTTATATTTTAGGTCTTGTACTTATCTGTGTTGGACATCTACTTTGTGTGGTGTGATAACTCTATTTATATTTCAGTTCATTTCTTTTATCTGATTCTATATCATGCTTTATCTTTCCTAGTATAGAGTTGAGATGTTCTGTTATACCTCCGTGCAGATATGACAGGTTTATATATCTTGTTGTTAGATGTTAGATATTATAGATGACCTATACAGCGTTATACCGCCGACACTGTGGTGTAGGCTAGACGGACCCACGTTCTCGTGTCCTTAATCAGGGTGCGGGTCGTGACACCTTTATTGATAAAGTAAGGTATCTTTTCTAGCAGAATTATATCATCTGCGGAGGAAACATCAGTGTGGGAAGCCACATACTTGGCTAGCTCCGGTTCTTCTTCGGTTACCACCTGTATAAATAAAGACTGAGAGGATGACCTGGGCAGCTTGATCGTCAGGGGTTCTGCTGGTGGAGCAGAAGGTGGAGTCGTTGACAAACTAGCGACCCCCAGTTTGGTACTCGATGCTGGGCGGGGAGTTATTGGCTCGCTAGAAGCCCCCGACTTTGCATCGGGGTGAAGATTCTTCTTGGGAAGGCGTATCGTCATTGGCTTGTCAGAGGGATCAAGCTTCTCGGTTTGTGGCTGGTCGACTCTCGGTAGTCTGATTGTCAGTGGCTCCGTTGGGGGTCTTGGCACTTGGCCAGACCTTGGCAGCCGGATTATTATTTGCTCTTCTTGTGTCGAGTGGCTGATTGCGTCCTTACGCAGAGTGGCTGTAAGGGGTACAGACTTGCCAGGTTTACGAGCTTGAAGGTGGATCGTCAGAGGTTCTTCTGATCCTGAGGCCGTCTCAGTTCGAGCTTGTACATCTTCATCCAGGTGCCTCTTCGACTTCTCGTATAGACAGGAGTCTGAGTAGTAGGATTCGACCCCTTTGAAGGGATCGATGTCGACAAATTCTGTCCTCACGAAGCCGTGTTTGTCGACATATTTGAAGCACTGGTGCAACGTGGAAGGCACGATCATATAATCGTGTATCCAAGGGCGCCCCAAGAGGATGTTGTAAGAAGTGTCCACATCTATGACGTAACAGGTGACTTCCGACTGGAGATCGCCAATTTGGCACTTCAGACGAATCTTCCCAATTGGGTAGCTCCTGGCTGAATTAAAACTGATGATGGCGGTGCTTGTTGGCGTCAGGTGATGCATAGGAATACGGAGATGATGTAACAGACCCTTCGGGATGATGCTTATGGAAGAACCAGGATCAATGTGCATCCGATCCACCTTTACGTCCTCGATGTATCCGGTGTAGTATAACGGATGCAGATTGGTTTTGATGAGCATATCCTGCGGAGTGAAGACAATATTGGGCATAGCTCATGTGCAAGCGTTGTCTTGGAGATTTGCAGGCGGGCTCTCTCCTGTGAGGTTGACCTGAGCCAGATAGGCGTCGGCATTTTGGAGTGCATCGCTCAAAGCCGTACGAACATCCTTTGAGAGTCTCAGGAGCTCGTATAATGACAATTTGGCCGGTGTGTTGGCCAATTGCGCCAAGATATCGAAGTTGTAGGGCCTCTCCAGCCCCTGAGGTGCCTCTTTTCGGAGGGATTTGTCAAAGCGAGTCTCCTTCGGCCTAGGCTTGTCGGTCGTCGGAGGCTGGGAAGGTCCTGGAGTATCAGCGGTGGCTGGCTGATGATCTTCAGCCTAGTTATCAGCCACAGGTTGGGATTGTGTCCCCGACCGAGTGACGACAGCTGTGGCTTCCTCGACATCTATCGAGATTGTGTGGCAGGATCTGACTTTTCTACTCTTTTTCTTGTAAATGAAGGATGGTGTAGACTGAGTCACTTCAGATACCAAGTCTGGATGGACCCACATGACCTCCCCTCGTGATGTGGTGAGGGGCGCTAGACCAGCAGCCTGATCTCGGAGAGGTGGAAGATTAGCAATCTCTATGGTTGCCAGAGGGATGGGTATCACACCGTCTTGAGCCTCTGTTGGAGGGAAGCTGTCGAATTGTACGGACACCATGTTGGCTGCTACGGTTACCTTCTCGAAATCGATGGCCAGAGCATTCGAATCGATGAGATGTTGGATGTATCTCTTCAATTGGTAGTAGTCGTGTGTAGCATGGTGGACGTAGCGGTGGTAATGGCAATACTTTGGGCTCTCCATATCTGCCAGCCGAGGTTCTCGTCTTGGTGGAGGGAGCTGAATTCTGTCTCCTTGTATGAGCATGTCCAAGATGGGCTTGACGTGACCGTCTTCGAAGGAGTAAGTGATTTACGGCCATTGTTTGTCTGCCGGTTTTGACTCAGGTTTCTGGGCTGTGTCGGCCACCATAGCCTGCTTACCCTTGTTGTCCCGATTGTTGGAGGGGCTACCCCCATTGTCGTTGTTGGTATTAGGAAGCTTGCCCTTGTTCTCTCCCTCCGAGATGTGCAATCCCAGTTGGCGAGCCTTCTTCAACCTGTCCTCGGCGCTAGTGGCACTGATGATGAACGTCTTCCAATCCTTAAATTGACTTTCGCCCATCCAGAGACTGATTATTGGGAGCAATCTCTTTTGGAAAATTTCAATCAAGGAGGAATCCGGGTTACCAGACGGCAATTTTATTGCGGTTTGGTGAAACCGCTCAATATAGTTCCTTGTCAGCTCTTTCTCCCCTTGGACGACGTCCATGAGGGTGGACATTGTGACGTCCTGTCCTACTTCGTAGAATCTCTCCAAGAACATGCGCTTGAAGCTGGCGAAGGAGTGGATACAGTTGTCTGGCAGGTTGCGATACCAGTCGAAGGCGACTACTTCCAATGCTCCAATGAATAATCGTGTGAGATTGGCATCGTCATGGGGCAGATGGTCGGTGGTGACCTCGAAGTAAGTGATGTATCGACTTGCAGAGGTCTTGCCATCATAAGGATTGATATTGAACGACTTATATCTCGGTGGGAAAGGGACATCCCTCCATGCAGCAGGGTATGGTTGCCATATTCTGAGGTCTTGGGAGTTTTCTCGAGCGTAAAACATGGCTCGGAGCTCCTGGACCTCTCTTCTTGCTTCCCTGGCTTCATCCACAGCGGTGGGAGCCGTCATTTCAGGAGGATTGTTGCCTGGGTTCGGTGCCGCTGAGTTCGAGTCCGCATTGACCGCGGGACCCGCGTTTGTTTGGCCAGGCATCCCTCCTTAGAGAGTTGGAAGGGCCGTTTTGATCTTGTCTACAGACTTGACCAAGGCGTACAGTATGGCTTCTAGAGTGTCGATGCGTTGGCGATCACTGGAACCACCTTGATTGCTGTCCGTCATGAACACCGTCCTTATATGAGGAGAGATAGAAGGAACGGTGGAAGACGTGCCCTCCGAATCATACCCCTGTAGCGAGAAGTCATCGGGATATGTGGGAATGTTCTCCTCTGGTTCGGATTCAGAAGGGATAGTACCCCCGGCTTCAGAGTTTGCTTCATCTTGAGAGTCATAGACGTCGTCGGGGACGTCGGCACCTGTTGTATCTGATGGGAGAGTTGTTTTCCCGGGCTCGTCTCCTTGGAATATCAGATTATCGTGGATGTTCTAAGGAGTGCTACCCCCAGTTTCAGTAACCCCCAGTGGTGTGGATGATGAATCTCCTACTGTAGTAGATTTCGTCTTCGAACGGGTACCTTGGAATACTCCGGGGGCAGACAACCATTTAGACGATAGTTTCTTAGTCGCAGTGGTTGAAATCCTCGGGCTGGAAATGTTTATCTTCTTCCCTCTCCCATCGGCGGGGATTTTTTGAGTGGAGTTGCAAGAGACGACGGGTGGAACCTCATCATCTGAGCTCGACTGTTGTAATCTTTAGAAGACGGACTGTCGGTCTTCCCGTATTGTTGCGTTGTTGCAACAGTAGTTGACGATGATTTGGGTGCAGTGACGTCCGTGGGAGGACTCTTTGTACCTCGAGATCCCCTCTCTTTCCTTGCGTTTGTGGAGGATAGCCTCACACAAGTCAGATGGATCCGGAATGACCATGTTTGCTCCCTGGATTTTGGGAGACTTCTGGGAACCTCTCTGTCCGTTTGCCGCCGGAAGCTGGACTCGAGTGGTTCTGTACAACTTCCCATCAGAGGCCCGCATAACAGTATGTGGAGCGCTCGGATTGTCAGAGATTGGGGCAGTCGACTGAGCTCGCCGAGCTCGCGCTGCCCTTGACTTCTTCACTCTAACGCCTGAAGGCGTATAATAGGAAGAGTCAAAATGATGCTGCAGAGAGTCAGACAGATTTTTTTGGGCGCATGAGAGATCAGAACCATAGGAGAGGCGATCGAAGACTGAGCCTGAGCTGCATGGAGCAGGCAGTATGCGGCTGGAGTCAACAGCCTTCATGCGGCTGGCAGTTTGGCCACATAGGCTTTCTTCGTGCGGCTGGAAGTCTCGGCCGCATGAGGTTTCTCTATGCGGCTGGAAGTTCTGGCCGCATGGATATTCTTCATGCGGCTGGAAGTTTCAACCGCATGAGCATCATGCATGCGGCTGGCAGTCTTGGCCGCATGAGTGTTCGGCTTCTTCCTGGAGCACATAGAACCACTCTTTGTCCCTGCAAGTCCAGCATCGTAGTGTTTTCCTCTGCCGTACTTGGGGACAGCAGAGTCCTCTGTGGCTTGAAGTGGGGCCGCATGAGAGTCGCCTTCGCTGTCTTGGGTAGCAGAGAGTACTCCGTCCAGGGCCTGGGAGGAGCAAATGATTTTGGCCTCCACTCCCTGCGAGCCTTCTTTGTGCGGCTTTGCTTCTGGACCGGGCTAGCGCTCCCGTCGGAGAGCATTTCTTCAAACGCCTATTGGTCGAAGCGGACGACCATCTTCTGTTGCGTGGAGCCAAGTTTGGCTGTATCCGATTGCGTCACCAACTCCTCAGCCGTGGAAAAGTTTGTCCCCAGCAGAGTCGCCATCATGTTTGCCATTGATTGTAAAAGAACAGAACAATTATCAGAGGACTGAACTTAGACTCACAATACAAACTCGCTTGTACAAAGAAAGCCTAGGGACGAAAACCTAGGTACAGCAATCTAAGTACAATTATTTATTTTAGATTTTGGGGGGTGACGATAGAGGCCCGAGAAAGCGACAGCAGCTCTGCCTTACTCCTTGGACGATCGGGTGCAGCCTGGGCTCTGTAGAAGTACTGCTCGGCGTTGATGAAGAAATGCTCTCCTTTCAATTTCTCTCTGACTCTCTGGATCCGAGGGGGTGTGCTCTCTCTCTCTCTATTCTCTGCTCTCTTCTCTGCTCTTTGTGTCCTTTTACAAGGGAATGGCAACCTGCTATTTATAAGAGTAGGGGGCATCATTAGGGTTTGCAATGATTGCCCATTCTCAAAAGTCGCCGATCAAGGATCAATGAATCTGGGCCGTTCATAATAGATTTGGGCAATTAAAGTGATTGCATCAAATCTCTGTGGACAATTAATGATGATTGCCATAAATCCTCATGATTTGTTATGCCAAGCTCGGATCTCTTGCCACGTGTTCAATTTGATTGATTGCAAATGATCTGATTTGATCCCAATACTTTGTTGGGATTTGTTAATAAATCTTGATCGATTTGATGCCATGTGTCCCACTATCATTAGGCTGGCCACGTGTCAAGGCCGTATGAAGGTTTCTGGGTTTCGAAGGATTGTGTCAGAGATTTCTTTCATTTTCCTAGGAGTCTGCCATTATGACCGAGTCATTATTGCATCTTTCTGTCATTGGTCAGAGCTGTCAGCCATCAAGGCATTAAATGCAGCAGAAGACAAAGGGAAGAGCTGTTGAGGGCCACGTGGTTCCTCTCTGGGCCGCATGGAACTATTCGAGCCACATAGCCGCTTGAGCCGCATGGATCCCTGAGCCGCATGAGCTGTCTGAACCGTATGTGGAATCCTTGGCCACATGGATCTTTCTTTATTCTTTTCCATGCTTCTACACGAACATAGTAATCATGAAATACAACATGAAAGGTATCCATAAATACAACATCGTGTTACCATCGTGTCGAGAATCAAACAGAAAATCTATGTAAGATAATACTAAATACATGAATCATAGAAGTTATCAACTATGAAAACTATCAGAAAATGTACTCGCCTGGGATCCTTTGCTGTTAAAATCAATAACCCGTTGGGTCCAGAATAGTCCGATTGGCTAGGATCGATGTGAAGGAGTCCAAATTTGGAAAAAGAAATAGGAATACAATTAGCTATGATCAAGGGTATTCTAATAATCTAAGGGAGATTTAGAGAAAATATAGTTTATTTAATTAGAAAAATATACTTAGAGAAATACTCATAAACTATCTTTGAAACATAATAGATATTAAATCCCTTTAGAATTATTCATTTTTATAAAGCTATAAAATCCTTAATAATAATTTTAGAAAATATTTTTGAAATAAAAGTCCAAAACTAATAAAGCCCATCTAATATACTTTATAGATATAAACCTATATTTTAAAAGTACTCATTATAATGCCCAACTAATAAACTAGACTTTAATATATGTAAATACAAAGCCCATCTTCTTATTATAAAAATATACATAAATTATTTATAACCTCTTTTAGAAAATATTTATGATACATGAACTATACTCTACTAGCGAAAATAATTTTTAGACAACTATTTTGAAAATATACAGAACATTTTAAGGCTAAACTCTAATTTGCCAAATATACTTTTATATAAAATCTATTTATTTATATAAATCTATTAGAAATAAAAATACAATAAAAATCATCTATCTTTATTCAAGACCAAAAATATAATTTTATGTTAAATATATTTATTATGAAAACCATTAACATAAAATTTTATGAAGACTATTTACATTATTAGTCAGAACTCATATAATTATAATCTATATAATAAGCCTAGAGAATCTATTTACTCATATATGTATTGTATGAATCTAATAAAAACGGTGAGCCCAAAATATACCTTAAAAGGCTATGTATTTACATAGAATAAAAATATATTTATAAACTTATTTAGAAATTATTTTTAAAACATAATAAGTATTTTAGAACTCATTTAAGAAAATAATATTTTCTAAGACTTTTAGTGAAATTAGAGATCGTTAATTACTACTAGTTAAAACCATATATATATAAGCTCAATAAAATTATTGAAGAGAAATAATTTTAGAAACTATTAATCATTTAAAAAGCCCAAAGATATATGTATTACTTAAAATATAATATATATATAAGCCCATAAATAATAATCCTTTTCAAGATCCAGCTTGAGAAGGCATACTACTTATATAACAAAACTTAATTTATTTATATCTATCCATATATACTAGTCTCAACAAATAAATATAAATAACAAAATATCTAATGATTAATACTGACAATCATAATCGTAATAGTAATACATCTATTATACTGTAATTAGCATAATACTTGTGATATATTGTATACTAATGAATGTGTGTACTGACAGTTGTATAACACTAATAAAGGACAACTCAACTATTACTCTTCACAGATTTAGAAATATATTAATAAATACGAATAATCTATAAATATATGTATACTGATACTTTATCTTATAAATTAATACTAATAAAAAAGAATGAAGTGAGACAGTTGTCTCTCTTCTCTTCTTGTTTCACGAGAGAGAGAACAAAAGACAAATAAAACAAAGATTCAGCAGCAATAGAAAGCGAAAAGGAGAGGGTTAAAGGAAAGGGGAGGTTTCGAGAGAGCTCACCGACATTGGGCTCGGCGCTGGCGATGCTTGGTGCTTGCGGGGTCGAGGTAGGCGGGGCTCCCCGAAGGTGGAAGCGGCTCGTGGTGGTGTAGCGGTTGGCGAGCGTGGCGGGGAACGTCGGATGTGGCTTCGTGCAGGCCGGAAGCGTCGAAGCTGCGGTGCTCCCCACTAAGGCATGCGTACTTTCGGTACACTTCAGCCACGACGCTCGGGGAGTACGGTCAGGCGTCTGGAGGCACTCGAAGGTTCCGACGACCGACGGCATGCGCCACACGGGAAGCGTGATGCTGCTTCTGTCCCGGAGAGGTGTGCGACGGTAGGGAAATCACTGGAGGAGCGTCGACCGAGTGCGGCGCTAATCGGGGATCCGCCGACGGTTTGGTACACGAGCGGCTCGATTGGACGGTGGTGACCGACTCGGATACGCGGTGGCGCCCTGAGGGTTCTGGAGAAATTAGGATAGGTTTTCTTTTTGATGTATTACTGTGTTTTGGGTTTTAGGATGTTGGTTGTGGATAGACGTGTCCATGTCGGACACAGGGAATAGGGTCCTATGATTTTGGCGATCGTGTCCGAGAGTTGGACACAAAAACATGTACGGCGTGTGTAATGAACTGGACATAGAGATGATTGGGATGGATATAGACACGGATACGGATACGGATACTCGGGGTCGGAACCGACTGACATAGTGGACACGGGCACAGATTTTGGATGTGGACACAAATTGGACACGATTTTTGTGTGGCGATGGCTGTTGACAGCATGGGTGGTGGTTATGGTTGGTTTTACGGGAAGAACATGGGTGTTCGGGGATCTGCTGTAGAGGTAGGGAAGAGAAGAGTTGTTGATTCTGTTTTGGAAATTGCTGTTGGTGGAAAAGAAGGGAAACTAGTCTCTTTATATAGGGATTAATCTTAGTTGGATAAGGAGTAAGATTCCGAGTAGATAAAGCCTTCCTTTTAAATTAAATCAAATAAATATTTTAAACAAATTTCGTTTAATCATAATGTATTAGTAGATAGAAATACTAATTTAAATCAATATTTGACATAATCAAATAACTCAAATATATAAATTAAATCTGAAATTAAATAATTGATCATAATAATTTAAAAATAATATTCAGTATCCCCAAATATTTGTAAAGTATTTTGTATAAATCTCATCTCTATGTAAAATCTATAGGTGAACCCTTTTATTATTCACGAAATATAACTATGATTTCAAAACCAATTTTTGAACTTTTTGAAAGACCAAAAGAAATAATAACATATTTTTACATTTTCAATAAAAAAAAATCTAAGAACAAATAATTTATAAAACTATTTAGTATTTTCAAATTATAGGTTTTAACTAGTTTTCGAAATACTAAAAATAATATCATAATATTTTATACAATGTTTTTAAAGTGGAATTCCTTTCCAAACAATATGCAAGGTAAAATAATAAAACAAGAATAATTTTAGAAAATCCGGGAAGAGGGGTTAAAAATCTATCCACCTTAGAAAAATTTTGCCCTCGAAATTTCAAGGGTACGATTGGGCACGACTATGAAAACGAAACAATTAATGACAAACATAATTGTAAATAGAATCAAAACTTAATCAAACATGTGATTGGCACTGTTCATAATATACTTCAAGAAATGATCTGATCAATGACCAAAATGAGTTAGATCGTGAATAGAATCAAATCTTAAGAAAGGATACCACGTGTCACAATTAAATTATAGTCAAAAGGGTGTAGTCATAATGGTTAAGGATATATTTGAAATAGGATTAGCTAAACAAAGAAAAGTCATTAGGCATAATTAACTATTGTTGGAATTATATAGGCATCGTCAAGGATCAAAATTTGGAAAAAGTCTAAATATGGTTAAAATTACATAAATACAGTCACGATCGAGGTTAATCTTGCAAGTCAGCCAAGTATGATCAAAAGTAAAAAGTTGGCACGAGGATAAACATGATTAAAATAGTCATGATCACAGTGGAATAGAAATATAAACATCAGCAATAATTGATTTGAAGTATAGGCATGGTTATGATTATAGTCAAATAGTTTAGTCACGATCAAAGTCATTTAGGAACGATCAAAATTCAAATTTGTTTGGCACGATTAAGTCGATTAACTATTTAAGCAATATTATTTAGGTATGATTACATAATCAAAATCTAGAAAATATGTGAATTGACACGATCGAAGTATAAGCAAAATAGTCTTGTTGCGATCAAAAAGTCGTTAAGGATGATCCAAATCAAAATCATTTTAGCATGATCAATTATGTAGGTATGATCATAGAATCATAATCTAGGTATGATTATGAATCTAGTGGAAGGTATTCAAAAATAGGTTTAAACGATTACTAGGAAGACAAATAACGATATGAAAATAAAAGATAAGAAAAATGAATGGATAAAGACTAAATTAGAATTTTAAATGAATGCATGAAAGTAAATCGAAATTTTAAGTGAATGCATGAAATTGCAAACCATGAAATCAATAGTCACATGCCAAAAAGGACGTAGTTTCTATAATCTTTGAAAACCGTATATTCGAAGTCATTTTTTCAAAAATTCATGCCTCGCTAGTGTACATCTGGCTGCAGTAAACTCTTGGTTCCGTGATTCAACTAAGAATATGGTATCGAATACTCTTTCAACTCTAACCAATATTGACATAATAACTCAAAGATTTAAATAGGACAATTAAGACATAGTTTAATAAAATTCGATAACCTACGCTTTCTTGAAATTACTTCGACTTAGGGGTCATACCACGCCAGTGCGCTACTAGTTGCAGTGAACTTGCAGTCTCGATAGTTCAAATAAATGGCGATAATGTGCTTCTGTCTTGCCATTATAAATCAATGAATTTTTTCCAACTATATCCATAAGAATTCAAATGAGCTTCCAAAAATTCAAACATGTCGATTACGATAGTAAAAGTGTAAGTATCTATCCTTGAAGTGAAAGTATCAGTTTTGAAAATCATACGATTGATTAGGAAAAAAAATAATCGAAGATAAGAGAATTATAACTTTTAATTTCTATTTCTCTAATATTCAAAGATCGAGGAAAAACATATATACCTTGAAAACTAACTCGGAATAAATATATGGATAATTAGATCATCTTAGCATCAAACTTAATGGATGGAAATATAGATCTTTAGAAGAAAAAAAATTATTTATGGTCAAGGATAAATAAGTACTATGGATCTTATGACATCATGATGTATAGAGATGGCAGAAAAATAAAAGTGCACAAATGATCAAGATTAGGAATTGAATCCTAGGAAGTCCTAATTCACGAGGCGAATAGTCTACCCACCTTTGGTTCTACCTTCCTATTAAACACAATAGTATATCCTTCTATTGAAGTTATCTAATAGGGTTTAGAATTTAATAAATTCTTGGCTAAATCACATGTCCTATGTATCAACCTTAACTACCCAACAGTCAAATTGAATAAGGGACTCATAGTCCTAGTCATTCTCTTAAAATCAAATCAATCGTAATTGTGAATGAGCATTTCCTAGTCGCAGGCTCGTAGTAGTACAACTAATATAGGTACTACTACGAGTTTGTACAATTTTGCAAAAACAGACCCATATGGTCCACCAAAAAAATTTGTCACGACCCGCACCCACTTTTTAGGATGTGAGTGTGTGTCCAAGCCCAGCGTTTGCCGCAGTGTCGATAGTAGTACATTGTCTAACCCACAATAAATAAAACGCTCATACAATACTATCTTTATTGCTCATTCACAACAACTAAATCAAATTTATAATATTCACAAGTTTTACTTTTAATCAAAATACAACATCTCATAAAATCTAATATAACAATTTTAAACTATCTAATTAGTCTCTAGGTTTTTAGCCTTCAAGTATGCCTGTATCTCCCCAATGCTACGAATAGTCGCACTCGCGACTAACATAAAAAATTGGTTTTCAGCCAGGAATGGAATGCGTACATTTCTAACAGCAGTTCTAATAATTGACAAAGTCTATAAAATAGTAATAAATAATGAAATACATGATGAATAGATAACCATAGGATCATAGAACTGAAGTAAAAATAGATGATCATGGTAGTATGTGTGAGCAGTATTAAAGCTGATAAGACATACAACCGGCAATGTATAAGGTGGAACCGAAAAACTGTACCTATCTAGTGTGTTAAAATACCACTTTTTATATGTAGATGGCTAGGGGTAAGATCCGACCGACTGCACGTGTTGCGTGCGGCTGCTATTCTCTAAGTAAGACCAGTGGAATATTTTTTGGAATATTTACATGTCTACGAATGTATTTCTCCACCCGACTAGTACTAATGGATCCAAACAGATCATGAATACGAAAATCATACATTAGTCACGAACATAGTAACACTACAAGAAAAAACTCTTTTTACAATGTTTCATCTACAACACATCCTGAAAATATTGTAAAAATGAGGGGTCTTCTACAACATTTATTATAAAAACATTGTAAATTACATGTACAAACAACGTTTAATATTCAAACATTAATGCTTCTACAATGGTCATTCACAAAAGTTGTGTATTACTATCTTCAACAATGTTTTATTAACAATATAAATTTTATTAATTTTGACAACGTTTATTTGATGTCGTCAATGTTATTAATTTTGACAATGTTTTTAAAACATTATAAAATTATCATGTTCAACAATGTTTATCAACTGTTGTAAGTTTTCTACCTTTCATAATGTTTGTTCGATGTCGTAGAAGTAATTTTATTTTACCACTTTATATAGACATTGTGTATGTATTGTCACTTTACAATATTTAAGAAATATTGTAAAAGGGTTATATTCAACAACTTTTATTAAATGTTATAAAAGATGTGTATTTCACAAAGTTTATACATTGTTGTAAATGTATCTATATTTTGCGACTATAAAAAAATGTCGTAAATGTTTCTATCTTTTAATATTTTAAATTACATATCCATATGTTTGGCCAAAAAATAGACATACCTCATCCATCATAAGTTACACGTTTCTTACGTGTGTGTCAGTGTGGTGATGGGGAGTGTTGAATTTCTTTCCAATTTTTTCATTGTTTTCTTCCATCTAAATTAGTTATTATAAGCTATGACTAGTCGAGAAATCATTGATTTCGATTATTGTATATGATGTCTTCTTATATTCTTTAAATTAGCTTAAGTTGATAAGGAACTTTAATGGACCAAAGTAAAGTCACTTTGTTGCTGGCAACAACATGTACATTTTTATGGCACTGACCAAACAGGTTGCACACTAGGGAGCATACAAGCACTAAATATACGAAAAATATAATAAATGATAATTATTTATGCTAGGGCCCTCCTAAAATAAATAATATATATAAGAGGACATTGAGATTACACACACAAGGGTATGTTTGTATGACTTGGGACTTGTGATCCTACAGGAACAAGCAACAATGATGTAGTGCTCAGATATCGTTCTAGAGAGACCTACTAGATCTATCGACCCACAACTGAGTTCACATGAATCTAACTAGGGGTGAGCAGTTTATGTGTTTTGACCAAAAATCGACCCGAACCAACACGGAATAACAGTTAAGGTTAGTTTCAGAAATAACAGGTCAAATTTCGGTTATAAGAAAAGTACAATTCAGTTTTTCGGTTCGGTCGCTGGTTTAGTATTCCGTTTCCGACCCGACCCGACCCAACACCCAAAATTACCTTACATTTACATATTTACCCCTATCTTTATATATACCGAAAAAATCAAACCATAAACCCTCTCCCTCCCCTGCTCAATGCTACATCAATCTCTAGAGACCAACCTCTCCTCTCCTCAATATTGTGTCTCTCAGTCCTCTCTCTCTCTCCCGATATATCATCATTGCCAGAAAGTATAGGGAGCAATCGAGCACGTACAAGAGGAATAAGCTTAGCCAGATTGAGCATAGGAGGATGGAGGTGTCCGAGTTCATCACCATGTTTTTATATGTCCAGGTGTAGTCCACTCTACAAATTTATTTCAATCTATGTATGTCATATTTCACTTGTCAAGGCATAGCTTAAATTGGATTTTTTTTTATTTGTTTGTGAATAGGGATACGAGCTTATAGAGTCTACCAGAACGACATCAAATTCCTCCACACCAGATGAGAGCCAAGTATTCAGCTCGGTTGGACGGCTCTCTGCAATGTTGGAGGCAAGAATAATGGACCCTAACACTAGTGAGCTCCTAGGCCAATGCCAGCTAGGAGCTCCCGGACCAGGGTCGTCGATCTCCTATCTGGTATGTACCATGTCATTTTTTTATTTTTCTCTTCCATTAACTTTTGATTTTCTATTTCCTATCTGGTATAAAATCGAATAGACCAAAAATATAACTTTTTAATTCAATTCAGTTTTATTCTATTTTAATAAATAATAGTCCGCCTTTCAGTTCTTAAAACTGTAATTTTAGGTTGATTCGATATTAATCGAATCAGACTCACTAACCAATATGTCTACGATTTTATTCTTCAAATGAGTATAGGAAAGGAGAAATTATGGCTAAAGATTGAAATATTTTATACAAATTCTACTGATTTGGTCCACTTCAAATCCTACAAATCCTACTACATCAATATTATTATATATTTTCATTTAATTTACAATAAAAATTTGAGAAAAATTTGACTTAGCCTCTACTTTATTTACCATATTTAAGGGTGCACCCCAAAATATTTTCATAATGTACAAGATTCCCCACTTTCGATGGAATACGTCATGAATTGACGGTCAGCTGTTTTGACCAATATTTTTTTACCAAAATGTCCCTATCTCTCTCACCCCCTCTTCCCCCTCCCCCACGGTCAGGCTGTCGCTGCCGCTACTCCCCCTCCCTGCTATCGGCCCCTCTCTGCCACCGCCCCACCGCCCTCTCTCCCCTCTACGTAGACCCACCGGCTGCTGCTACTGCTACTGCTATTGCTATTGCTGCAACTGCGAAGCGGGGAGTGGCGGCCGTAAGGGGGCGAGCTGTGGCGGGGAGGTGGGAGCGGCTGGTACGGGGACGGGTAGGGGGAAGCGGTGGCGGGGAGGGGGCGGTGTCGGTGGCGGGGAGGGGGTCTGTGGCAAGAAGGAGGGAGCAGGGTCAAGGGGCGGTGGCAGGCTGACCCCGAGGGGAGGGCGTAGACGTCCGCATCTTCGAGGGCGAGGTGTTCATTAAGTTCACCCAGCACAAGAGACTCGACTGCCTGTTCGTCGTCTCGAGGGTGCTCGAGGAGCTGTCGCTTGACCTTATGCACCTGTTGGGTGGCAACATGGGGACTCCCACATCTTCATCATCAATGTGATGCTAAGGTGCTGGTGCATGTGATCAGCAATGTGATTCCTTTTGGAGTTTTGGACTATATTTTTTTATTTTAGTTTCTTACTTATGTTCTTCTGCCATTACAGATTCAGTTCGTCGGTGTATGCATGTGCAGTTGCAAAGAAGATGATTGAATCTATGAAGACTGGGAGGGTGGCGATGGCAGTGGCGGAGATGGGGGAGCTGGGGCGAGCAGCGGTGGGGGTGGCAGGGAGGGGGGTGCGGTGGCGAGCGACGGCGGACTGACTCTGAGGGAAGGAGGAGGGAGGTGAAAGGGAAGTTGAAGAAGAAAATAGGGGATGGACATTTTCGTCAAAAAATTTGGGTCAAATGGGTTGACCGTTTTGACTGGACGGATTCCGTCAAAAGTGGAGGTCTTGGGAATGAGATTTGAGGCTTTTGGTTCAAGTTTTTGAGGCTTGGGAATGAGATTTGAATTCCTTACCCATATTTTGTTTGTTTAGGATTGGGAATGAGGAGGGAATATGAGGGGGTTATGTGGGAAAGCTATTCCCATGGATGTGAGAAAGCTATTCCCAAGCCCCCCTTGGGAATATATTTGCTTTCCTAGGAATGATGTTTGACTATTTTGTTTGGACGGTTATACCCTCTCTTTATTTTCAAATTTTCAACTCCTATCCCAAACATGTGAATCATTATGAAATTAGTGAAAGGGTATTAAAGTAAAACTAAATAAATTAAGATTCCTATCCATGTGTGAACCAAACATGAAAATAATTTTTTTTAAAATTTTGAACTACCTATTCCCAACCTAATCAAACATGGGTATAGGAATGTTGAATTCCTTTCCCATGGGAAAGGAATTGAAAATCTATTCCTAGGAATCCAAAAACTTGATCCAAACGAGCCCTAATTCTAAATTCCCTCCTCCAAATTTCAAAACCCCTCCCAAACTCAAAATCCCTGTCAAGCGTTCCTCCCAAATTCAACCGCCCCCATCAACTCTCTACTCTCCCAAACTCAAAAATCCCTAAAAACCCTAACCATCAGCCTCCACAATCTTCTCGCTGCAACCCTCACCGCCAACAACAATGACATCTTCCATCCTTACCGCCAAACTTCTCGTCGTCACGCTCCTCTCTTCGTTCTACTACCAAATATATAGTAACATCGGCAACCTCCGCGATCTCCTAAGTTTTTTTCGTCCATCTTTTGCAGTGGTAGGCATCGTGAAGCTCCCCTTGAGGCCAAAAGCCAACCCCGACCCCTCCACTCGGCCCAGCGTACGCAAATAAATTCTACAAGAATGTCTAATTTGGAACTAAATATTATAATCTCATGTTCCTAAATATGCATTTTTGTTTTGCAAGCATGGCCAATTGCAATCTCCTTGTCCATTTGTAAGATTATTTCCAACCATTTACTCTAATTTCTCTTAATATTCTCATGTTCCTGAATATGCTCTTTACACAGTAACACTATTTGGTAAGTTTGCTGAAACTTCAAAACAAGCTTACACGAAAAAGGGTTTCAGCCAAGTATTCTTTTTGCTCCATTTTTTTTTGGTGGTGTGTGTGTCATCAACCTGCATCTGAACTTTTTAGGGAACCATGCAGTTCTTTCTAACCATTATAACTGATATCAGAACTTTTTATTATGTTTTATGATTCAGATTGGTGAATTTGAATATAGTCCTTGTTGGATCCCTCTTTTGCAGGAGCTGGAAAAACTAATGCGGCCTCGGGATAGTATGAGGTGCTCTCTTTTGCAATGGTTCTATGCCAGTTATAGGGAGGTTATTCTTTAACTTTTCAACTCTATATTTTACTCCTTGTTGGATCTAATAGTAGTGCAATTATCACTAAACCAGATGAAGGAAGGTTAGAATTCATAAAGCGGAAAATACATATGAAACTATCAAGGGGGCCAAAATGGTTTTTGTATCCTCTTCTAAAATTAAATAGATACTTATATATTTGAAATATCTTAAGGGTTTTGCACTAACACAGGTAAATATGTGACGTATACATTCCATTTGACCTGAGCTAGATTTGGATTTGTAATTATAATTATTTCTGCCCTCCCTTTATCCTTTAAGATGATATGTTGTTTTCTTATTACATTATTGTTGAAAATTGTACGTCTTTTTGGGCCACCGTGGAGGGCTTGACATAAATCACAATGAGCTTCCTCGACTTGTTTATGCCTCCCGCGAGAAGAGACCGGGTTTCCAACATTCATAAAAAGGGTGGTGTTGTCCATGCTATGGTTCGTAGCTTTGTCTTTTACCTGCTTAACAATTATATATACATTCTTATACATAAACATGTTAATATCTTCAACATGGAGGCTATTGAAGAGGGCTTAGATGGTACATTTTTTATTCATAATTTTTTCTTATAATCTTTTGGAATGGTCGATAAGAGAACTGTGCAATATAAAAAAAAGAATGTATGTTAATTCACAGATGTTTAAGTGTATTTCATCTCCTTCAAACTGTTAATGTTGTTCAAATTCCAAGTATGTTTTATAGCTCATCAAATGAAAGTCCAAAAATTCTCTAACGTTTTTTATATTGCCGTAAGCATAGCTTGTACCAAGGTATCAGTCTTCTCAGATTGCCAAATTAGTTTTACAACACATTTTTACTAGTTTTGTTGGGTACTCTGCAAAGGCGTATCGGCCTTGCCCATTCCTTAGACGAGGAAGAAAATGTACCATTGCATCTACTAAGTATGCCCAAAAATGTTCCGATACATGTATATAAAGTCTGAATGCTATCGACTCCATCATCCAACTATATATTTGATATCAATGCTTTCTCATAGTCCAACACTACAATTTGATCCTAACATAAGTTACCTATCTCAGAGCAGTAAATCGGTCCATGATTTATCTTTCTCATTGCTATGAACAAATCTAATATGTAGAGCATCATCAACACAAACTTTCTACCTATAACATGTTTAAAAATTAGGTACGTGAACAATTACAAATGATCCTAGTGCATCAGAATTCGCATTCGTAACTCATCAAATATGGATAATATGTAGAGCACCATCAACACGAACTTTCTCCGAATATAAACTTGTTTGTTGCACTTTCCACTTCCCAGCCTTAAATTGAGCCTGGGATGTCAATTTTCTAGCTGCCTCATCCAGTAGATTGAGGAGGGTCTCATAATATAAACTTGACACTTCCCAACCTTAAATTGAGCATGTGTTGCCTCTTATGACATGTCCTCATTATTGTTTGTGCTTATGTTATCCAAATATCTTGCTAAATCAAGTTGTCTTAGTATATGCAAATTAGACCAATGCATCAAGAAGAGTTTGCAATGCTTTCCATGGTGCTTCAGAAGAATATCGTACTTGTAACCCACATAGTCTTGTGAGAAATATTTTCTTTGTCTATATGCCATAAAGCTCTAATATTTCAGAAGATTTCTCCTAATCATGCTGAATGAAAGTAAAATGTTCATGTCCTCAAGCATGAAAAGATGGAAGGTTTTGTTGTTCTCATATCATGGCAAGAAATAACCTCTAATGTCTATCTTCTAGGTTCTATGATACTATCCCTCTGATAGTCTCTTCTACAACAACATAACACTGTTCAAATTCAGTTCCTTGGTATTTTCAATAGCAGTTTGTGCACACTTCTCTTTTCTCATAAAAAAGTGTACTATATCATATATTCAATCACAACATGTAATGTTCTCCGATTATTTCAAGTTTCGCTTGATGCTTCATCTGGCTTTAATGTCTTATATTATTGCATTCATTTAAAATCTCTATGTTCCACATGTATAAACTGCTCACTAAACATGTCAACTTTTTTGTTGCTTCTAGTTAGCATAAGTGGGGAGTCTGATCATTAGTCATCATAACTAAAGCTGCAAAAAAAGGTCTGACACAATCACCTAGCCATTCCTCATGTTAGTCCCTTTCAATCAGCTGCAAATTTACACAAGCATACACAGTCGCAGACATGCAACTTAACCATAGACACATGTGCCCAGTTTTGGTGTAAGTGATAAGTGGCATCTGTCCGTAGTTTTAAACTGGATTTCCTAACTTATTTTGTTCTGGTTGTATGCTTTACTCTTTAGTGCAAACGCCTGAAAGTGTAAATGTATGTTCTTGTATCATCCGTTGTGCAACTGGATACATGTTTTTAGTTTGAGATATTGGAGTTGTCATTTCTCATGATCGATTCCAGTTAGTAGGAGGGATCTTGAACTTAGAAACTCAGTCTAGGAACTAATACAGGATAACCAAATGAGTTAAAGGAATCACGCTTGTTGATGTTCCTAGTATATTAGATGATATTATACAAAAGAAAGCTAGGCCTACTTGTAAACTGCTGACATGCTGCTTCCAGAGGGCAATGTTGTAGATACAAGTATATAACATAGGTAATGTGTCTTTTGTGTCTGACCACATCGTACTATCTTATACATAACTAAGTATAAAGAGTGTTCTGGTCATTCTCATTTTTTCGGGATCTTTTGATATTTTCCAATTTTATATACAACCTGTCATATTTAGCATGCTTTAATATTTTTTTTCATGCTAATTTTGGGGTCTTTCGATACATTCTTATACATATACATGTTAATATCTTCAACCTGGAGGATGTTGAAGATGGTTTACATGGTACATTTTTTATTCATAAATTTGTTTCTTATAATCCATTTGAAATGGTCGGTAAGAGAACTGTGATATATAAAAAAGAAATCTAATGTATATATGTTTGGCAAAACTGTGTTGACCATATTCACTTGTGCATTTTGTCATTTTTTGGACTAACCTCTTATGTCTCATGAATTGTACTTATATCTAGATACCGATATTTGGTTGGTTTTGGTTTTGTGATTCAGTTTTACAAAATAAACATAACTATCAAGTTAAACAAGCAACTAGTAAAAGGAAGATATACTTTAACTCACACTCAACGCACATTGTTCAAAAGATAACAAAACCTGTTACTCCCCATAAAACACTCGAAAACCAGCCTAGACACACATGTGCACATACTCTAATCTGGACACTGGCTGACACATGCACAAGATACTATCTTCAGGAACACACACACATAGTTCTTTCTATTTTAGTAAACACAAGACTGCACATACAACACCATCTGCAGAGTGAAACTTCAGCACATGCACATGTCTGCTGGCTGAAACCAACATCAAAATTACCACCGGAGCATACCTCCCTGATCTTTTATATATTATCCACACACAGGTGTGTGTGTGTATATATATATGCAAATGACCACTAGCCTAGTGGCTAAGAGAGATGCATACGGCCCAAGTGGTCGGGAGTTTGAGCCTCAATGGAGGCGAGTTTGCCACAAGTACTCATTGCTTCAATATATATATATATATATATATATATATATATATATATATATATATATATATATATATATATATATATGAATAATTGATTGTTTTTATTGATGGGCTACTGCTACTACTTATAGAGGGTCCAACCCCTCTTCATAATACATCTTCCGATGTGGGACTAAAGTCCCTTATTGGTTCTCAACACCCCCTCTCAAGATGGGCGATAGATATTAATCATCCCCATCTTATTACATAGCTTTGACAGACTCAATGAACTAAGACCTTTAGTCAGAGAGTCTGCAACTTGTTCTTCTGAGCGAACATGGTCAATCTTCAGTATCCCTTGTTCCAGCTTCTCCTTGATGAAGAATCGATCGATCTCGATGTGCTTTATTCTGTCGTACTAAACTGGATTGTTAGCTATACTTATTGCAGCTTGACTATCGCTCAGAAGATGTAACGGTACTCCCTTGTCCAGTTTCAACTCTGTCAGCAGTGCTCTCACCCACAATAACTCTAATACTCCCAGAGCCATTGCTCTGTATTCTGCTTCAGCTGACGACCGTGCTACCACTGACTGTTTCTTCCTTCTCCATGAGACCAGGTTTCCTCCTACAAAAATACAGTACCCTGTGGTAGGCCTTCTGTCGTCTATGCAGCTCGCCCAGTCTGCATCACAGTATCTCTCAACTTCTATGCGTCCATTCTTCTTGAACCATAGCCCTTTTCCCGGCATCCCTTTCAGATATCTCAAGATCTGAAATACTCCTTCCATATGACCCATTCTTGGATCATGCATGTAGCAACTCACTACACTCACCGCAAATGAGATATCAGGGCGAGTGTGCCCCAGATAAATCAATCTCCCTACAAGTCTTTGATACCTTTCACGATCAACAGGCTCTCATGCTTCTGCTCCTAACTTGTACTTCTGGTCAATTGGAGTGACTGCTGCTTTGCATCCCAGCATCCATGTCTCGTTTAGCAGATCTAGTATGTATTTTCTTTGTGAGAGAATAATTTCTTGTTCGCCGTCACACACCTCGATACCCAGAAAGTACCTCATCGCTCCTAAATCCTTCACCTCAAACTCCTTCGCGAGTTTTGACTTTAGCTTAGTGATCTTGACTTCATCATCACCTGTGATTACTATATCATCCACATATACAGCAAGTATAGTGATGTGGCCTCTTGCATGCTGAAAAAAGATCGTATGATCTACATTTGTTTGATGGTATCCCATGCCTATAACAGCCTTTCTGAATCTGTCAAACCAGGCTCGAGGAGATTGCTTGAGCCCGTATAACGACTTCTTTAGTTTACACACTTTACCATGCGACGTCCCTCCGTCTGATTCTGTCGCGTAGCACCCTGGCGGGGGTTCCATGTACACTTCTTCTTGTAGGTCCCGATAGAGAAAGGCATTCTTCACATCTAACTGGTATAGCTTCCACCCATAGTTTGCTGTAATGGAGACTAGAGTTCTTACCGTGCTTATTTTTGCTACTGGGCAAATGTCTCATCATAGTCGATGCCATATGATTGTGTGTATCCTTTTTCAACCAACCTCGCCTTATACCGCTCTACTTTTCCTTCTGGCGTCTCCTTCACTGTGTACACCCATTTGCATCCAACAGCTTTCTTCCTTTTGGGTAATGGAATTAGCTCCCATGTCTTATTTTTCTCTAGTGCCCCAAGTTCTTCCATCATTGCAGCTTTCCACCTTGGATCTTTTTTTGTTTCCTGCCAACACATAGGCAAAAGAAGCAGAGTCTAATGATGCCATAAAGGCTCGATAATTCGGAGAAATGTTAGAATAAGACAAGAAGTTGGCAATATCATATTCATAATCATCATAACGACCAGGAGCCTTACCCGCATTGATGAGAGAAGATCTCCTTAAGAGAGCAATAGGCGGTGGAGAGATCATACCATCCAAGTCAGAGAGATCCGCATCAGAATCAGAGTGATTCGGTGCGGGGGCAACATCTTCAAGAGTTGGGGCAGGAGTAGACGAGAGACTAGGTACAGTAGGCAATGGGCTTGGTACAGTAGGCGCTAGACATGACACAGTACTGGACTTCTGCTGTCTCCCTCTGTAGACTTGGAGCTCCTTTTCCTTTGTTTGCTTCTCCCCCTGCGTAACATATATATCTTCTTGTTTATTCTCTGTATCGTAGTCACTGCTTTCTCCCCATTTTGTCCAATTTTACACGAACGGGCACGAGACCGATCTGACTACCACTTTTGGACTTATTATCTCCCCCTCACGTCTAACACCCTCTATGTTAGGTGTGTCACCAAACGCTGAACCTTCATCCGAACCATAGTATGGTTCCAGTTCTCTGAATGTAACGTCCATGCTTACAAACAGCTTCTCCTTGACTGGGCTCCAACATTTGTATCCTTTCTGAGTCGTTGTATACCCGACGAATACATACTTAACTGCTCTAGGATCCAGTTTACCAACTCCTGGCCTATTATCTTGGACAAAACACACACACCTAAATACTTTTGGTGGAACAGTGTACGTGGTTGCACCAGTAAGCATCTCCAATGGTGTTTTCTAGTCCAATACCTGAGATGGCATTCTGCTGATGAGATAAGAGGCCGTCAATACAGCCTGCCCCCATAAGTGTTTCGGGATATTTATAGCCAGCATCATCGTTCGTACGACCTTCAGCAGGTGCCGGTTCTTCCGTTCGGCCACACCATTTTGTGCCGGTGTATAAGCACATGAAGTTTGATGTAGTATTCCATGAGTAGATAAATACTCAGCAACCCTCTTATTAGTATACTCTGTCCCATTGTCAGACCAAAAATACTTAATTTTAACGTTATATTGTGTTTCCACCCGACGATGAAAATCCTGAAAAGCCTCAAGGACGTTACTTTTATTCTTTATAAGGTAGACCCAGGTCATGCGGGTATAACAGTCAATAAAAGTGACGAACCATCTAAAACCGTTAATACCGGTTGTAGGACAAGGGCCCCATACGTCCGAATGTATCATATCAAATGCAGCGGAACTTCTATTCCCTGAGCTCACAAACGAGCTCCTGGTATGTTTTTCCAACTCACATGTATTACAAAATAACTTCTCTTTATTAGCCCTTTGATATAAGGATGGATACATTCGACTAATAACTTTAAAGGATGAATGCCCGACACGCTGGTGGTGGAGTAGTAATTCGTCTTCTACACTGCGACATGAAGCGTCCAGTTGTGCGTCTCCTACTAGAGATGCTAATGCTTTGTCCAGTCCGGTCCTGTCCTGTCCAAGTACCACATGTCATGACTCGTACCCGCTTTTCGGGATGCAAGTGCATGAGCAAGCCAACTACGTATCAAGCGGACTCCAGCTCGACTCGAATACGCATAAGCTGTCAAGAGCATGGTATCATGTCTAATATGGTAATCTAAACTATATCTCAATCTACGAGATGTATATAAGTCAAGAATGAACAAGTATGGTTCATGGTCTGCAGCCCACTAGCATATTGTCCAATTAGACTCCACAGAAATAATAAGAGTCTATAAACTAACAAGCAGAGTATATCATGATAAGGAACATAAGGCACGAGAGGATAACAACATAATACCACTAACAATACCTGAATCATGCAGATGTGTTCAACTACCATCATGATACGCTAACTACTCCATAAAATCAACTACATGAAGAGATCATCAGGTCCTCAGGGGACTAGCAAGATACATAAAACATGCATATCTAACAGTTTATTATGCATGAGAAATAAACAGAAAAGAGACAAAAACTGACAAGTGACTACTGACAAGTGACTATGAACAGGGACACGAGAACAACTACGTATAAATGAACTGCTGAAAGCAACAAGTGAATAAGAGATCAACTGATACCAAATCCTCGCCCCGAGTGGACTCGCAGGTTTGAACTAATCACTAACCCTCGCCACGAGTGTGGACTCGCAGGTTAGTTCACGATAAACACCCTCGCCCCAAGTGTGGACTCGCAGGTGCAAACAGATCAAAAAAAACACCCTCGCCCCGAGTGCGGACTCGCATGTGCAAACGGTCAACCCTCGTCCCGATTGTGGATTCGCAAGTTGAGAAAACGAAACATGAATTAGCAGTTCAGCTACACGCACTCACTCTACGACACGATACGACTCAGACAAGGTAAATGTGACGACACGGTACAACTCAATCAAGATACATGTAAGGACAACTCTCATATAGTCTATAATGTCAAACTCTGGACAACGACGGTATATAAACGAGACAATAAACTAATAAACATGTTATAAAGAAAAGCATACCAATCAAATCAATCCAATAAAACTAACTGATGACATATAACTACAAGATAAAGAAATAAGCATGAAATAAACTATAGAGGGAGGCAAGGTATACTTGCCTGATTCTGCGCTCTTAATATGAAACGCCGCTCCCGCGTCCATGCCTCCGGAACCCGACGCTCCTAGATAATTAATTAGCTAGTTTAAGTCACTACTCATGAAACTTATGATACGACTTAATTAGTTAAAGTAATATTTTAAAATTATATTAAATATATTCAAATCTCCCGTGGAACCATTTATATTCATAAAATCATACACAGGTTCCATGAGACATCGAAACATAGTTTTAGGGTTTCCAACTCTCAATTGGTCGGTTATGCCCCTACTTCAATAACATACTTAAAAATTATATAAATTTCAAAAAAATAATATTTAAATAAATTTTCTACAGATTTATCTCTGAAATTGCAGAATTAATATTTCTAAAGAAATTTATGACTAGTTGATTACTAAGTCAGCTAGTCTACCCGAAACTCGTCCGGAACATAGTCAATTACTCAAAATTACTAAAATAACCAAAAATATATTTTACACAGAATTAAAATATCTTATTTCTCATAATAAAATTGTGGGTACAAGGGTTAAGTTATACTACAAGTTTGAGACATTCTAGGTCAGCCGATTATCCGAAATTAGCTAGTTTTGACCTATAATTTTCCTGACCAAATTTGAGTTGATAAATTCATGGAAAAATACATCAAAATTATAATTTATATATATGAACATAAATAAAATTCAGTTTTAAAAATAACCACCAATAACTTATAGTTCTTTCACAACGGGGTTAATTTTGATCCTACCGAAACATGAATATTATGACTATAAACCATGAAACTTTTATAGATGATTATACATAGCAAAAGCCATCAAAATATAATTTTTATAGATTTAATAACATATTTTCTACAGAAATTTAGTAAGGTTTTGAGATAGAAAAATTAGAATTTCTTACCAAAAGTCCTTGCTAGAGAGGTTGTGAAGACTTCTCCTTGCCAAAGCTCTAACCTTTCTTGCTATCTTTGCTTGCTAATCATCTCTTGGTGAGTTTGGAAGGGTTGGCAATGTCTATAGATGGTTGGATGGAGAAGATGGAGTTTTTAGGGTTTATTTTGAGTGGTTGGGTGGATGTATGGTGGAGGAGATGAGTTTTTATGAAGGATGGAGAGATGTGCAATGGAGAAGATGATATATGGAGGGCTATGGGGGAGAGGTTCTGACAAATATGAGGAAGAAGTAAGGGAGTGGTCGTCCAAGAAGGAAAAGAAGAAAAAATTAAGTTAGGGTTAGGGTTTGGGTATGAGTTGATGTACATATATGGGACTTTTGGGTTGCATGCATAAAAATGAGTGGAAATCCTATTCCTAATGAGATGCTTGGCCGAATATCCAAGGGAGGGGTTGCTTTGGTCGGCCAAGAGTTCTCCCACTTGGTTGGGGTGGTGGTTTGGTGAGTTGGCTAATTGATTGGATTGAGGATTAAAAAGTTCATTCCTAATATAGACTAATTAAATCTATCTATATAAATACAATCCAAAATCTGAATTAAATACAAAATATATGTATTTATTAATATTTATTAATATCCAACATGCCTACTTAGGATTGAGTTGGACATTGGGTTAAATATAAACTAATGCAACTAGGATTACACGTAAACACTTTCTATAAAGAGAAATTTTCCAAAATTGAAAACATATCAATTTTAATAAAATATATATACAAAATATATATCAACATGAAGGTATTTGAGAGTACTACATGTTTATTTAGATTTGGATTTGGTTCGGGTCAAGTCGGGGCTAAATTGATACAACCAGGTCTCCTAGAAAGTCAATAATCTAATAATTAAATAAATAAATCATCGGTGGGATTTAGTCGCAACTTGGCCTGGTTTTTCTAGGCAGAACTCATCTATGGCTCGGCCTTTCCTACCATAGCTAAAATACTAGTCAATACACCCAACTACACTATCCGTGCCAAAATTTTTGGTCATCTTGTACTCCAAATTTAATCGTGACTAAAGACTAAATGCATCTACCGTAATAATTAACTAATTAATTATTTATGACATTCAAAAATCACCATTTAAGTAAAATAAATAAATAAAAATATTTCAAAATTTTTGGGAAGAGGAGTTACACCACAGCCCCTTATGCCATGTGCCACTCCCTAGTCATCGTCCTGTCCCCTTCTCCTGAAAAGTCACCATAGGAATGTCAAAGAAAATAATACAGTTTAGGTCAAGGATAATGGCACTAATAGATATAAGATTGACAGGAAAAGATGGGAGCATGTAAGACATTGGTGAGAGTGAGGGAAGGGGTACATGCGACAGTGTCTTTACCCATTGCAGGTCTGGAGGTACCATCAGCAGTCTGAATGCTCTCCGGCATCGATAGGTGATATAGTCCTGGAATACACCACGGGACCCCGTGACATGACGAGATGCCCCAGAGTCCATAATCCAACCTGGCTGATGGACAGATGCAAGAGCACGTACAGGTATACCTGTGTTGGTTTGGGCAAAGCAAGTGATGTGATCTCCCGAGATAGATGACGCCCCAGGAGTAACTTGACTGTCGTCCGAACCCAGCTTTGTGCCTCGTAACCTCGCGATGAACTCCCTCTCAAGAGGGGTTATTTCAGCCAATTGATTGTCTCCCCCTTCTTCCGCCAGATTTAATTTGTATCCTCCAAAATAATTTCCCATTCTACCAGCATATCCTCCTCTACCACCACGACGTCCTCCATGGCCCCGTCTGCGATCATTCGACTGACCTCGCAGGAGTTTTGGACAAAATCTGATGTAATATCCTGAGTCACCACAGTTGTTGCAAACATCGCCCGCAGAGGGAGGCTGATTGAAGGCGGCAAGGGCAGACATTTCAACATCAGCTTTCTTCCCCTAGAAGTAGCCCTTGTTGGGCATCAATTTCAAACGAGCTTCTTCTTGTGCCTTGGCAGCTATGGATTCTTCTAAGGTTAGAAGCGTGGGTTATCTGAGTAGTACATTCCTTCTCTGCACAAACACAGGGTTGAGCTCCTTCAAGAACTTCATCATCCGATGCCGCAAAATATACGCCAGGAACGTCTAAAAATGCTATACAAATGCCGGTTCAACTTGTGCATCTTCCATCCCAAGAGGATCATAGTGATCCAGATCAGACCAGTACTTTTTCAACATGACTGCATACTCAGAGATGGTAAGTTTGTCTTGGGCCACCCTATCGACTTCATCTTGTAGTTGGAAGACCCGCATAGGGTTGCCCGAGCCTGAGTACATATCCTTCTAAGTCCGCCATATATCAGCAGCACCCTCCATCGCCTCTACATTGCCCGACACCTGGTCGATCAAGGAGGCTGTCAACCACCCAGCCACTACGTTGTTGATAATCTCCCAAATAGAAAAATCCTTTGAGGAGGGATCAGCGGGCGCCATGGTTTGGCCATTGACATAGGGTGGTCTTTCCTTTGGCCATACTCTGGAAGGTTTAGGATGCAATACATAAGCAAGGTATCCTACCAGTCTATAATCAAACAAAAATATTTATATATATATAATTCGGACCTATGTTGTGACAAATCAATGTTCTAGTATTCTAATTGTTTCTAGATATGTTTACCTAAGTTTTTGTTTTAGAGACCTGCATGGGCCACCACTAAAAACATGTCACGACCCGATACCAAATTATTGGGTCGAACCGGATCATGCCCAGCCTGTACCGTTATGAGACGACGGCAGTAAGCTGTTCTATATGCAGGTATTCACAACAACATCTATACATTTGTCACAACTTGAATATATGAAAATTTTAAAAACTTTTTATTCAACAATTGAAAAGTACAACTGGAAATGAAAGAACTGAAATAAAGTACTGAATTTAAATTAACAAACTCCAAAATAATAAAACTAGAAAACTGGAAAACAACTAGCTAGGCGGTCGGCTCATCGGCCTCAGCTTCTGCATCCTCCAAGGGGGACTCTGGCAACACCACATGATACAATATCGGGTCATAGTAGCTATTGTACAATAGCTCAGCATCCTTAATGTCACCTAAAAATGTTGGTCTCCAGTCAGGAGGGAGCAAGTACGAATATGTATCTCACATTTCAAATAATAATGGAAAAGTGCAGGCTAAACAGTTGAAACAATATTTTCCAGCAATTTAACAATTTATTTCTTGAAACAATGTGATTTGAATGTGTAAACGTCTATGACCGGCTTGGGTTGTACAATAGCATCCTAGCGACGCGATACGGCTTATCTCCGTGTGTAAGAGGGGTAAGCTCGCACAATTATGCAATATGAGGGGTATTGGCCATAAATGTTACACTATTCCTCCAATATCCCCACAATCAATATCAATCAATATTTGAACCTTAGGAGAGGGTTCCGTGTAGCAATTTGGTTTAAACATGCAACTTGACAATTACTAAATAAAATGCAAGAAAATATAACCGTAACTTGTCTCTGTTGATTGACTGGATAGAGAATGTCGGTACCAAGGAGGAAGTCAAGTACGTCTCCGAGATCCTACAGTTGAGAACCTTGACTTAGAATCATAATGAAACCATTCTAGGTGTGCTAGTTACAATCTCTAGAAGCAGACCCTAGTCAGGTTTTAAATTTATTTAATTAACTATCGAAACACGCCTAACGTCGCAAGCTACGTTGGTTATCGTTTACTTAGTTAAACCGGTTAATTCAGTTAATTGGGAAAATAGCGATTTATAGGTTAACTTGTCAAAACTTTGTATTTTATAATATATATATAAAACTAGGCTTTTCTTTAAATAAGAAAATATGTGAATTGCTAAATTACTAGATTATTTATTGTGAGAAAACTTATTAATTTTTCTTTATAAAATATATATATATCCATTTTATATTCTAGGCGTTTAACAGCGTACAGTGCGTCAGAAACGGCTACGGCACGGCGGCTTGGCTCGGGACGAACAGGGGAACCGCGGCCTGCGGGAACGGCCGACGGGAGACAGGCGCGGCCTCGGGTGAGCCACTGGGAGTTGGTCGGGATCTGGCGCACGGGACCGAGCGGGGTCGGACGAGGCAGGGGCGGCCTAGGGAGCAGCGCTGGCCTCTGGAACAGCGCGCGGGCGGAGGCGCCGGTCTCGGAAGGCGGGCGCACGGCAGGATCTGGCCGGAAGGACGGCGGCGTGAGGTCGCTGGGGGTAGAACTGCGGTGCCGGGCTGGGCTCGGGTGAGCCGGGGCTGGCCGGGTGGATAGGGCACGGGAGGCACTGGAGAGTGTGAGTGAGAGGGGGAAAAATTGGGAAGTGCTGGTGTTGGCGTGAGTGGTGGTAGTGGGTTATAAGTAGGGAGTTGTTAGAAAAATAAAAGAAAGGAGAATGGGAATTGTGGAGGAGAGGGTGCTGAGGAGAAATAAGGGGAGCGGCCTGGTCGTGGGGAGACCAGGTCAGGTCGTAGGGTATTTTAGTTTTTTTTTAATAATAATAATTATTATTAAACCAACCATAGGTATATATATATATATATATATATATATATATATATATATATATATATATATATATATATATATATATATATATTATATAATTTCAGGTTTTAATGGGAAAACCAACGGTGGGTTCGAAAAACGGGGTCTGGTTCGAGTTCGGGGTCGGTGTCCGGACTCGGGGTTGGACTCCGGGCACGGGATCGGGGACAGAGCACAAACAAAATCCAATAATTAATTTTAAAAATAATATTTTCCTGATCCGACTAATATAATAATAATAATAATAATAATAATAATAGTAATAATAATAATAATAATAAAACTAGGACTAAGATTACGCTACAGATAAAAGAAATCCAACAATTAATAATTCTAGAAATTCCGGATTTCACAACCTTCCCTCCTTAGAGAATTTCGTCCTCAAAATTAAAGGCAGGGTTAGGGGTTACCTCAAGTTTCAAACAGATATGGATACTGCTCCCACATCTTATCTTCTCGCTCCCAGGTAGACTCGCCTGGGGAGTTGTGCCGCCACATAACTCTGACTATCGGCATCACAGAGTTCCTAGTTCTCTCTCTCTTCTGTCCAATATTGCCACTGGCTTCTCTGGCACTGTGAGGCTGGGTCCAATTTCCAGCTCCGAATGGTCCAAGATGTGGCTCGGGTCCGGGATGTAGCGTCTCAGCCGCGAAACGTGGAAGTCGTTGTGGACGCCTTCGAGACTTGGGGGTAGAGCCACCCGATAAGCTACTTCTCCAATCCTGTTCAGTACTTAAAAAGGACCGATATACCTGGGACTTAGCTTTTCTGCTCAGCCGAAACGGATGGTTCCTCTGGTAGGGGAGATCTTCACGAACACACAGTCACCTTCTTCAAACTCCAACGGCCGTCGGCTACTATCTGTCCAATGCTTCTGTCTGTCCTGGGCAATCCTGAGCTTGTCCCTAATCATCTTTACCTTCTCTGCTGCATCGGTCACCATCTCAGGTCCAAGTAATACCCTTTTTCCTACGTCGTCCCAAGCAAGTGGGGTACGGCAACAACGTCCATAAAGTGCCTCGAACGGAGTCATACCGATGCTAGCTTGGTAGCTGTTGTTGTAGGAGAACTCTACCAAGTGCAAATGGTCTTCCCAAGACCCTCCAAATTCTAAGACGCAAGATCTCAGCATGTCTTCTAGCGTCTGGATTGTTCTCTCCGATTGTCCGTCAGTCTGGGGATGGTAGGCGGTGCTGAACTTCAGTTGCGTTCCCAAACTGTCGTACAAGCTCTTCCAGAAGTGAGAGGTGAATCTGGTATCCCTGTCAGATACGATACTTACTGGAACTCTACGAATCCGATAGATATGATGCATGTACAGTGTCGCCAACATCTCGGTCGATAGACCCACCTTAAAGGGAATAAAGTGGGCTGACTTCGTCAGTCGATCCACGATAACCCAACTGGCATCCTTCCCTCATTGGGATCGAGGCAGTCCTGACACAAAGTCCATCGTTATGTGTTCCTATTTCCACTCCGGGATATCTAGCGGCTGCAACAGTCCTGCTGGTCTCTGTCTGCTAGCTTTCTCTTGTTGACAAATTAAGCATCTAGCTATATACCTGGATACGTCCTTCTTCATTCCGTACCACCACACTATAGTACGTATATCCCGATATATTTTGTTAGCTCCTGGATGTATGGAATACTGCGACTGGTATGCTTCTTACATCAGCTCGTTCCTTAGTTCGCCAGTTGGTACGCAAAGCCTCGTACCGTGCTTCAGTGCCCCATCGCTGGCGATTGAGAATCCTTCAAGTGTTCCTGCTAGCACTTGATCTCTGAGTTTGCAAAGTGTCTCATCTTGGAATTGTGCCTCCTTGACTCTGTCCATTAGACTTGAACGCACTTGCAACTGCATCATTGATGAATCAGCTCCTGGTATAATGGCTTCTCTTCCCAGTTTCTTTATTTTCTCTTCGAGTAGTACAATCTCCAGTCCAAGCTTTTCTATGTTCTCCAGCAAATGACGCTCCTTGGTTAAAAACATTGCCATCGGGTCTCGACTAAATGCATCTGCAACAACATTAGCCTTACCCGGATGATACTGCAGGTTGATGTCAAAATCCTTCATCAGCTCCAGCCATCGTCTTTGTCGCATGTTCAGCTCCTTCTGAGTAAAAACGTATTTAATACTTTTGTGGTCTATAAATATTTCCACTCTCTCTTCATAAAGGTAGTGCTTCCACAGCTTCAATGCAAATATAACCGCTGTAAGCTCCAAATCATGCGTGGGATAGTTCTTCTCATGAGTCCGTAATTGCCTAGATGCATAAGTAATTACTTTCCCGTGTTGTTGAAGAATGCAGCCCAATCCCTTATCGGAAGCATCACTGTAAATTGAGAAACCATCGGTACCTGAGGGTAGCGCAAGTATCGGCGCCGTTGTAAGCCTCTTCTTCAGTTCCTCAAATGCTGACTGGCAAGCTTTAGACCAAACAAATTCTTCGTTCTTCCTAGTAAGCTTCGTCATTGGTTCAACAATCATGGAGAAATCTTTTACAAACTTCTGGTAGTAGCCAGCTAAGCCCAAGAAACTTCTAATTTTTGCAACTGAACTTGGTGTAGTCCACTTCTCAATAGCAGCTATCTTCATTGTATCCACCGAAATTCCTTCTTCTGTGATAATATGGCCTAGAAAATCTACTTTGTCTAAGAAGAATTTGCATTTAGATAGCTTACCATAGAGCTTTTCCTTCCTTAAAGTTCCCAGAACATTCCTCAGGTGCTCTTCATGCTCCTCTTCAGTCTTCGTATAGATCAGAATATCATCGATGAAGACAACAACAAACTGATCCAGGTATTCATGGAAGACCTTGTTCATAAGGTTCATGAATACTGCAGGGGCATTCGTCAGTCTAAACGGCATGACCAAAAATTCATATTGCCTATATTTGGTGTTGAACGCCGTCTTTGGAATATCCTCCTACCTGACCCTGATTTGATGGTAGCCAGACCTAAGATCTATCTTCAAAAATATCTTAGCTCCACTCAGTTGATCAAACAGGTCATCGATCCGGGGCAGAGGGTACTTGTTCTTGATGGTGATGTTGTTCAGTGCCCGGTAATCAATGCACATCTGCACGGTTCCATCCTTCTTGGGCACGAACAAAACTGGCACTCCCCAGGGTGAAGCTCCATCTCTGATAAATCCTTGGGCCTTCAGTTCGTCAATCTGGTCCTTCATCTCCTTTGTCTCCTTGGGGTTGACTCTGTAGCATACCCAAAAAATAGGAGAAGAACCGGGAACTAGGTCGATGGTGAATTCAACACCTCGGTCTGACGGCAATCCCGCTAGACTATCTGGAAAGACGTCCATGAATTCCGCTATGATAGGGTAAGGAGGCCCAGGTTCTTCGGTGATAGAGGAGTAGGTAACACTCTTCATGTCTTCCAGAGCTCGAGAGATTTCAAACTCCGGTTCTCCTGGTGGGCTGAAGATTACACATCCTTTGTGACAATCTATCAGCGCATGCTGCTCAATTAACCAGTCCATCCCTAGGACTACATCATAGTTGGGTAAGGGCATCACAAGTAAGGGTGTTAAGAATTTATGGCCTGAGATAGTTATGGGACAGTTACAAGTCTCGGTGATGGGTATGGGTCTACCACTGGTCATAACTCTACTTATCATCTTGCTAAATTCCGTATCTAGGTGGTGTGCAGAAATAAACTTTGATGATATGAAACTGTGTGATGCACCCGAATCAAATAATACTAGAGCAGGATGTGAAACCACAAAAATGGAACCTGTGATGACATCAGCGGTGGGTTCCTTCTCTGGTTCTTGCTCATTTGCTGCTAGGGCAAAAGCTCGTCCGGTCTTCTGCTGATGTTGTACGAACCGTTGTTGCTGAGTGAGTAGAGGAGCTCTTTGCTGAGTTGCTCCGGTCCGGTTGAATGATGTGGGGTAGTCCCTCACTTGGTGGGGGGAAGACCCACAAACTAGGCAGTGTCCCAATTTTTTCCTACAGATGTTTGCCTGATGTCCTGGCCTCTTGCAGAAGTCGCAGACAGGGATCTGCTTCTGAGGTGCTCTATCACTGGTCCTTGCCTGATGGTGCTGCTGGTGGTGAGAAGGCTTGTTGTTGTTGTTGTTGTGGTTGGGCCTCTTCTGGTTACCCTGGAAGTTGCTAGTTCCAGGATACTCCCTTTTTGAACGAGAAGGTTGGCTCTTCTCCACATCCTGGGCTCGTATCAAAATCTTCTCGTACGTCTTGGCGCAGCCTGCGATCACAGGGGTGCGAATTTCTTCCCTTAGTCCATACCTGAATCTCTCAGCACGATCCGCGGGGTCAGCAACCAAGTTCTTGGCAAAGCGGCTAAGTTGGCCGAACTCTACCGTATACTCTCCAACCGTCTTATTCCCTTGCTTCAGATCCTGGAACTGTCTTTCCATCTCCCGCAACTCTGATGTTGGGAAGAACTTCCTACAGAACAACCTCTTGAAGGTGTCCCAATCAAGCTGCTTGTCCAGGAGTCGGGGTTCATTCCGATACCAGGTGCTTGCTACATCTCGCAGCTGGAGTCCTACTGCTTCGACATAGAGGTCGTCGGGGAGTCAAGCGACGCTGAGGAGACGCTCCACGCTGTCGAGCCATTCGTCGCATAGATGATTCCCTCGGTCCCTTTGAAAGGTCGAGGGTCCTGCTTCATAAAGTTTTCGATAGTGCCGACCTTCACATAATAATATGACTCCTATCAAACTGAATGGCCTTAATGATACATAAATTAACTCTTAGATTTATGTTTACCTTAGTAGGCCTTGGTTCCGATTGAGCTGTTCCTCCTTTTTTGAGGGCACCATAGCCACGTTGTGGGCATTCTCCATGCCTTCTCTCATGATCCTGGTCTGCTCGCGATGGGCTACGGCCTGTTCGCAATGAGCTTCAGCTTGGGCTCTCTGGGCCTCCAGTACTCCTCGTAGCAGGCCTATGAGCTTGGTGTGGTCTATCGATACTGGTGGGGCAGCTGGTGTGGGCACTACCGCAGGGGACTGCGGCTCAGTTCGGGGAAGTACAGGTTTTGCCGTTTGTGTTGTAGTAGCGTAAACGGGGCGGGGTGCTGGTACAACGTTGGGATGGTCAGTCAGCTGCAAGGGAGGAGGGTCTCGACGTGCATGAGGACGTAGGGTGTGATTGGTAGATGACACCTCATCATCAGCAGGGCCGGAGCGGGTGGTCTTTCCTTTGGCTATACTCTGGATGGTTTATGATGCAATACATAAGCAAGGTATCCTACCAGTCTATAATCAAACAAAAATATTTATATATATATAATTCAGACCTATGTTGTGACAAATCATTGTTCTAGTGTTCTAATTGTTTCTAGATATGTTTACCTAAGTTGTTGTTTTAGAGACCTGCATGGGCCACCACTAAAAACATGTCACGACCCGATCCCAAATTATTCGGTCGAACCGGATCATGTCCAGCCTGCACCGTTGTGAGACGGCGACAGTAATCTGTTCTATATACAGGTATTCACAACAACATCTATACATTTGTCACAACTTGAATATACGAAAATTTTATAAACTTTTTATTCAACAATTGAAAAGTACAACTGGAAATAAAAGAACTGAAATAAAGTACTGAATTCAAATTAACAAACTCCAAAACAATAAAACTAGAAAACTGGAAAACAACTAGCTAGGCGGTCGGCTCATCGGCCTCAGGTTCTGCATCCTCCAAGGGGAACTCTGGCAACACCACAAGATACAATACCGGGTCATAGTAGCTATTGTACAATAGCTCAGCATCCTCAATGTCACCTAAAAATGTTGGTTTCCAGTCAGGAGGGAGCAAGTACGAATATGTATCTCACATTTCAAATAATAATGGAAAAGTGCAGGCTAAACAGTTGAAACAATATTTTCCAGCAAATTAACAATTCATTTCTTAAAACAATGTGATTTGAATGTGTAAACGTATATGACCGGCTTGGGTTGTACAATAGCATCCTAGCGACGCGATACGGCTTATCCCCGTGTGTAAGAGGGGTAAGCTCGCACAATTATGCAATATGAGGGGTATTGGCCATAAACGTTACACTATTCCCCCAATATCCCCACAATCAATATCAATCAATATTTGAACCCTAGGAGAGGGTTCCGTGTAGCAATGAGGTTTAAGCATGCAACTTGACAATTAGTAAATAAAATGCAAGAAAACATAACCGTAACTTGCCTTTGTTGATTGACTGGATAGAGAATGTCGGTACCGAGGAGGAAGTCAAGTACGTCTCCGAGATCCTACAGTTGAGAACATTGACTTAGAATCATAATAAAATCATTCTACGTGTGCTAGTTACAATCTCTAGAAGCAGACCCTAGTTAGGTTTTAAGTTTATTTAATTAACTACCGAAACACGCCTAACGTCGCAAGCTACGTTGGTTATCGTTTACTTGGTTAAACCGGTTAATTCAGTTAATTGGAAAAATAGCGATTTATAGGTTAACTTGTCAAAACTTTATATTTTATAATATATATATATATATATATATATATATATATATATATATATATATATATATATATATATATAAAACTAGACTTTTCTTTAAATGAGGAAAATGTGAATTGCTAAATTACTAGATTATTTATTGTGAGAAAACTTATTAATTTTTCTTTATAAAATATATATATCTATTTTATATTCTACACGTTTAACGGCGAAATCAACATTCCAGATAAATAAGGAAAAGCTACGCTACACAATACATGGTCACAGAGAAATAAAGGAAAAACTGGGCTTATGCCCTTACAACTTATTTACATAAATTAATTAAATATTAGAAGTTGCTGGAGAGCTCTGAATGCCGGGAAGCGATCTATTCAGGAGGCCGACGCCCTGCACTCGAAATAAGAAAAATACCCAGTAACGAGTTCTAAATAATTTTATAGAATATAAAATATAGGTAAGTCTCAGACTTGGTCATTAAGTATCACGTTGTTGACTAACACCTCAACGTACAGAAAGGTCCTGTAGCGTTTGCGTTTCGCCGAGGCTCATTCGACCGATACGGTCGTCGCCTAACCGGGGATACGTAAAATCTCAAAAAGCCGCAAACCAACAAACAACCAATTTGGAAATCCTTTTACAAAGACCGAGTTCGAAAGTAGATTTTGTTTTATGAAATTAATTTAAATACCAGTATTTCGAAAAGGGTTTTACTGAAAATTTGGGCAGCACCTCCTCTGTAACTGGACAATCCAGCCACATAGCGATACAAAACCCTGCACCAAAAGAAAGTCCCAAACCAGGGAATACACCAAACCAATCCACAATAATATTCCAACCCAGAGTAATAATCCACAACCAACACATATAGATAAAAGCCAACCTATAGATAAAGCTGAACCGCAAACCAAAAATAACGAATCGAAAAAACATATGCATCCCGCGTAAATAATCCGAACCACAGAAATACAACGCCGCGACGTAAAATATCGTGCGTATCCCCTAAACGCAACGGACTCAATTTTTCGATCCCCGAAATGGGGTCGGGACCGAGTCATCATAGACTATCTACGGGAGGGACACGGGGACACGAAGTTATACCTCAAATGCTCGGCTAGAGATCTCAAATGTAATTATAGAGGAAAATAATTCGCACGAACAGCGGTAAATGGCTCGGAACAGCACACAGAAGGCGCGGACAGCAGCTCTGGCGGCAGGAAATGTGCCGGACAGCGTCCGAACAGCAGACCACACGTCAGAAACGGCTAGGGCACAGCGCCTTGGCTCGGGACGAGCCGGGGAACCGCGGCTTGCGGGAACGGCCGGCGGGAGACAGGCGCAGCCTCGGGTGAGCCGCTGGGAGTTGGTCGGGATCCGGCGCACGGGACAGAGCGGGGTCGTACGAGGCAGGGGCGGCCTCGGGAGCAGCACTAGCCTCGGGAACAGTACGCAGGCGGAGGCGTCGATCTTGGGAGGCGGGAGTGCGACGGGATCTGGCCGGAGGGATGTCGACGGGAGGCCACTGGGGTTCGAGCGACGGCGCCGGGTGGCTAGGGCACGGCTAGGGCACGGGAGGCGCTGGAGAGTGTGAGTGAGAGGGGGAAAAATTGGGAAGTGCTGGTGTTGGCGTGAGTGGTAGTGGTGGGTTATAAGTGGGGAGTTGTTAGAATAATAAAAGAAAGGAGAATGGGAATTGTGGAGGAGAGGGTGCTGAGGAGAAATAAGGGGAGCGGCCTGGTCGTGGGGAGACCAGGTCAGGTCGTGGGGGGATTTTAGTTTTTTTTAATAATAATAATTATTATTAAACCAACCATAGGTATATATATATATATATATATATATATATATATATATATATATATATATATATATATATATATATATATATATAATTTTAGGTTTTAATGGGAAAACTAAGGGTGGGTTCGAAAAACGGGGTCTGGTTCGAGTTCGGGGTCGGTATCCGGACTCGGGGTTGGACTCCGGGCACGGGATCGGGGACATGCCACAAACAAAATCCAATAATTAATTTTAAAAATAACATTTTCCTGATCCGACTAATATAATAATAATAATAATAATAATAATAATAATAATAATAGTAGTAATAATAATAATAATAATAAAACTAGGACTAAGATTACGCTACAGATAAAAGAAATCCAACAATTAATAATTCTAGAAATTTTGGGTTTCACAAGCAATTTTAGTCTTCACCTTTTCGTCAACCACCTTGGGCTTCTTAGGTGGAGGGGATGCTTTAGGGACGGATTTCTTCTTCTTTTTGACTTTATTTATGGATTTCGACTTCTCATCAGATGAACTCTCTATCTCGGGATCATTGATTGGCGTCGTTCCTATGATATCCCTACCTCGAAAAGCTATTGCTCAAACATGTTTAAGATCATTGGTAAATGCTTTATGTTTTGTACCCTTTATGAAACTCGACAATCAATCATAATTCTACGAAGGAGAGTTTATGGTGTAGTATAATTTGTCGACATCAAATATTATATGTGCCTCTTCATTTTTGTCCAACATGGTAAAAGAGGTATTGGCTCCACCTGCATTACAGTACCGCTATGTTCGGATACCGTCAAGTAAGCTACCTTCATGCCGGAGGTCAGGACTAGCATTTTTTAGAAACCAATGTCTGTAGCCAAATTGACGAGCAAAGTGGCTCGACATATATGGCTCTAAGTAAACATCCTTCTACCAATGAAGCATCAGATGTGAAGGACAAATGGACTGGAGCCAATGAAATACCTTTCTGACAGAGTGGCGACATGGTCTATTTCGGTGTCTTTCAGTTCATCGCCACCTTTGCTACCCGAAAATTTTGTTAATATCCTGTAAAAGTTGTAGGCTTTTGAATATCCGAGTACTCTTCTACAAGATACAATTTTGTTGAAATTTCCAACCCCTGCCTTTGTATCGCCTGAGGATACCATCTCCTGGTAGAGTGTCTGAAAATCCAGCCCCGAATGCATTAATTTGGGACAATGTTGACTCAACCAACACATCAGATAGTGAAACGACAGGTCCATTCTTGTGAAATATTTATCTTTTGGACTGTATATTGCATTATCTATAAAGTTGCGCAACCCTTTCTGAACACTGATACCATGGCTGGAAGTAAGTCCAGTTTGTAGCCGAATACTAACTTCACGGCTGGGAATATGAGGTTCGATTTAACCTCTCATTGGCATTTACAGCTCTAGAGACCATACAGTTTTATAACCAGGCCCTACAATCGCTTTGTTAGATAATGGATGAAGTAGTTAATAAAAATAATAATAAGATGAGGGACTATCGTCATCGTCCCTCAGATTCTTTTCAATAAACTCCTTAATCAAGCCTTTGATTTCAGAATATGTTATTATGGGACAGATTATAAAGTCAACGTCTTCGGGTTTTGTGGCTGGTTCTTTGAAGAGATAGTTTATCCAATGTTTGGCATGAGGAATTGGGCCTTTAGTCTTCCCCGACTTATATATTCTGTAGTAGCTATCATGATGCAATAACAGTTCATCGTATACATCCTCTATCTCTGGATTGGTCTACTCTATGGCAGCTAATTTCCCAGCTGTCGGGGTGTACTATTCATATGGCTTACTGCCCCATAGGAGTTTAGAGATTTCATACATTTCTTAAAGGGCTAAACTTATCTTACCGGCGGGTCTGACTAATTTAGCAGTATTACAATTGTACATCTCCACAAGCACAACAAACGTGTGCTTATTCATCTGCATCCATGGCAGGTGGCCCTGACGACATAGTACAAGCCACACTCCTGTAGAAGCATGGAAAAGAATAAAAGAAAGATCCATGCGGCCAGAGAACCCCATGCGGCTCAGAGAGTTCATGCGGCTCAAGAATTCATGCGGCTCGAGGTTCTTGCGGCCCAAATAAGCTCCATGCGGCTCAAGGAGGAGCCACGTGGCCTGCAAAACAGCTCTCTCCCCTTGTCCATTACCGCCTTAAATGCCTTGACGGCTGACAGCACTGACAAGGTGGCAGTTCTGACACAAATATATCATTATGACTCCCTCATAATGACGGACTCCTTGGGAAGCGAAGAAAATCTCTGACACGATCCCCCAAGAGTCAAAAACTATCATGCGGCTTTGACACGTAGACAGTCTTATGCGGCCCAAACGGAGACTCCCCCATGCGGCCCACGAAGAGTAGCCCCATGCGGCTCACAGAGATTAGCCCCATACGGCTCACGAAGACTAGCTCCATGCGGCTCACGAAGACTAGCTCCATGCGGCTCATGAAGACTAGCTTCATGCGGCTCACAAAGACCAGCCACATGCGGCTCACGAGGACTATCTCCATGCGGTTCACTCATGTGGTCATTCACACTCATGCGGCTCAAATCATTACTATGACGGCCACTCTCAAGCAGCCTTGACACGTGGCCAGCCTTATGTGGCCCAACTTTCTTGCGGCTCAGATTTCTGCTGTTTTGACATGTGGCATGATAGCAGGGCACATGGCATCAGATTGATCGAAATCTCTCAGCAAATCCCAATAAAATATTGGGATCAAATTAGATTATTTACAAATAAGCCAATAAAAGATACGTGTCGAGGAATCCGAGGTTGGCATGACAAATCAGGAGGATATATGTCAATCAGCATTAATTACCCATAAAAGATTTGATGCAATCACATTTATTGCTCAAATCTCGATGAACGGCCCAGATCCAATGATCAAATAGCCGTCGACTTACAAGGATGGGCAATCATTGTAAACCCTAATGAGGCCCCCCCACTCATATAAATAGCAGTGTGCCATTCCCTTACAACACACACACGCAGAGATATAGAGAGAAAGAGACAGAGACATATACAGAGGCAGAGAGAGACATAGAGAGCCAGAGAGCCTAAAGAGAGAGCATTTCTTCATCAACACCCAGCAGTTCTTCTACAGAGTCAAGACTGCACCCGATCGTCCAAGGAGTAAGGCAGAGCTGCCGTAGCTTTCCCGAGCCTCTACCGTCATCCCCCAAAATCTAAAATAAACAATTGTACTTAGATTGCTGTACCCAGGTTTTCGTCTCTACGCTTTCTTTGTAGAAGCAAGTTTGTATTGTTAAGTACAAGTCCAGTCCTTCGATAATTGTTCTGTTCTTTTATATTTCATGGCAAACATGATGGCGACTCTGCTGGGGACAAACTTCTCCACGGCTGAGGAGTTGGTAACGCAATCGGATGCAGCCAAACTTGGCTCCATGCAACAGAAGATGGTCGTCTGCTTCGACCAACAGGCGTTTGAAGAAATACTCTCTGAAGGAAGCGCTGGCCCGGTCCAGAGGAGAACCCGCACAAAGAAAGCTCGCTGCGAGTGGAGGCCAAAATCATTTGCTCCTCCACAAGCTCTGGATGGGGTACTCTCGGCTACCCAAGACGGCGAAGGCGACTCTCATACGGCTCTACTTCGAGTCGTAGAGAACTCTACTGTCCCCAAGTCTGGCAGAGGAAAGTACTACGATGCTGGACTTGCAGGGACAAAGAGTGATTCTACGCGCCTCAAGAAGAAGCCGAACGCTCATGCGGCCAAGTCTGTCAACAGCATACAGGATGCTCATGCGGTTGAGTCTGCCAGCCGTATGAAGGAGGTCTATGCGGCCAGATCATCCAGCCGCATGAAGAAAACTCATGCGACCGAAGCTCCCAGCAGCATGAAGAAAACCTATGCGGCTACGCCAACCAGCCGCATGAAGGTTATTGATGACAGTCGCATGACGCCTACTCCACGTGGCTCTGTCTTCGACCACCTCTCCTATGGTCCTGATCTCTTGTGCTCCCAAGAAGATATGTCTGACTCTCTCCAGCATCACCTAGACTCTTCCTACTATGTGCCCTTACGTACTAGAGCAAAGAAGTCTAGGGCAGCGCGAGCTTGGCAAGCTCGGTCCGCTGACCCAATCTTTGACCATCCGAGCGTACCGCATACTGTTATGCGGGCCTCAGATGGGAAGTTATACAGAACCACTCGAGTCCAGTCCCCGGCGGCAAACGGACAGAGATGTTCGGAAAAGTCTCCTAAAATCCAGGGAGCAAACATGGTCGATCCAGACCCATCCGACTTGCGTGAGGCCATCCCCACAAACGTAAGGAAAGAGAAGATGCACCAGGGTACAAAGAGTCCTCCCACGAACGTCACTGCATCCAAGTCATCATCAACTGCTGCTGCAATAACGCGACGATGCAAAAAGACCGGCAGTCCGTCTTTTAAAGACTGTAACAGCCGTCTTCAGAAGACGAGGCACTTCCCGTCGTCTCCTGCAACTCTGCGCACAAAGTCCCTGCTGATGGGAGAGGGAAGAAGACAAATGTTCCCAGTCCGAAGATTTCAACCACATTGACCAAAAGACTGTCGTCTAAGCGGGTGTCCACCACCGAAGTTTTCAAATGCACCCGTTCTAAGACGAAATCTGCTATAGTGGAAGATTCGTCGTCCATAACACTGGGGTTGCTGGGACTGGGGGTAGCACTCCTCCGAACCTCCAGGACAATCCGATGTTCCAAAAAGACGAGCCGGGGGAAACAACTCTCCCATCAGATGCAGCAAACCCCAACGTCCCCGACGACGTCCACAACTCCCAAGACGAGGCGAACTCAGAGACTGGGGGTACTGTTCCTTCCGAGTCCGAACCAGAGGAGAACATTTCCACATACCCCAATGACTTCTCACTACAGGGGTATGATTCGGAGGGCGCTTCCTCCACCGCTCCGTCCATCTCTCCTCACGTAAGGACGGTATTCATGACGGACAGTAACCTTGGTCAAGTCTGTAGACGAGATCAAAGCGGCCCTTCCAACTCTACAGGGAGGAATGCCTGGCCAAATAAGCGCGGGTCCCGCGGTCAATGTGGACTCGAATTCAGCAGCACCGAACCCGGGCAACAATCCTCCTGAAGGAACGGCCCCCACCGCCGTGGATGAGGCCCGCGAAGCGAAAAGAGAGGTCTAGGAGCTCCGAGCCATGTTTTATGCTCGAGAAAATTCTCAAGACCTCAGAATACGGCAACCGTACCCTGCTGCCTGGAGGGATGTTCCATTCCCACCAAGATATAAGCCGTTCAATATCAATCCCTATGATGGCAAGACCTCAGCAAGTCGGTACATCACTTACTTCGAGGTCACCACCGACCATCTGCCCCATGATGATGCCATCCTCACACGATTATTCGTCGGGGCATTGGAAGGAGTCGCCTTCGACTGGTACCGCAACCTGCCAGACAACTGCATCCACTCCTTCGCCGGCTTCAAATGTATATTCTTGGAGAGATTCTACGAAGTAGGGCAAGACATCACAATGTCCACCCTCATGGACGTCATCCAAGGGGAGAAAGAGCTGACAAGGAATTACATTGAGCAGTTTTGCCAAACCGCAAGGAAGCTGCCGTCTGGAAATCCGGATTCCTCCCTAATTAAAATTTGCCAAAAGAGATTGCTCCCAACAATCAGTCTCTGGATGGGCGAAAGTCAATTCAAGGACTGGAAGACGTTGATCATCAGTGCCACAAGCACCGAAGAACGATTGAAGAAGGCTCGCCCATTGGGATTGCACATCTCGGACGGAGAGAACAAGGGCAAGCGTCCCAACACCAATAACGACAATGGGGGTAGCCCCTCCAACAATCGGGACAGCAGGGGTAAGCAGGCTATGGTGGCCGATACAGCACAAAAACCTGAGCCAAAGCCGGCAGACAAACAATGGCCACAAATCACTTACTCCTTCGAAGACGGTCATGTCAAGCCCATCTTGGATATGCTCATATAAGGAGACAGAATTCAACTTCCTCTACCAAGACGGGAACCTCGACCGGCAGACATGGAGAATCCAAAGTACTGCCATTACCACCGCTACGTCTACCATGCCACACACGACTGCTACCAACTGAAACGGTACATCCAAAATCTCATCGATTCGAACGCTCTGGCCATCGACTTCGAAGAGGTAACTATGGCAGCCAATATGGTGTCAGTATAATTCGGCAACTTTCCTCTAACCGTAGCTCAAGATGGTGTGGTACCCATCCCTCTGGCGACAATGGAGATTACTAATCTTCCACCTCCCCGAGATCAGGCTGCTGGTCTAGTGCCCCTCACCACATCATGAGGGGAGGTCATGTAGGTCTATCCAGACTTGGTATCAGAAGTGACTCATCCCACACCATCTTCCATTCGCAAGAAGAAGAGTGGAAAAGTCAGGTCCTGCCGCACAATCTCGGCAGATATCGAAGAAGCTACAGCCGTCGTCACTCGGTCTGGGGTACAATCCCAACCTGTGGCTGATAACTCGGCTGAAGATCATCAGCCCGCTACAATTGATGCTCCGGGACCGGCTCAGCCTCCGATGACCGACAAGCCTAGGCCGAATGAGACTCGCTTTGACAAATCCCTCCGAAAAGAGGCACCGTAGGGGCTGGAGAAGCCCTACAACTTCGACATCTTGGCTCAATTGGCCAACACACCAGCCAAGTTGTCATTATACGAGCTTCTGAGACTCACAAAAGATGTTCGTGCGGCTTTGAGCGATGTACTCCAAAATGTCGACGCATACTTGGCTCAGGTCAACCTTACGGGAGAAAACCCACCTGCAGATCTCCAAGACAGAGCTTGCACGGGAGCGATGCCCAACATTGTCTTCACTCCGCAGGACATGCTCATCAAAACCAACCTGCACGATCGCCCGTTATACTACACTGGATACATCGACGACGTAAAGGTGGATCGGATGCACATTGATCCTGGGTCTTCCATAAGCATCATTCCGAAGGGTCTGCTACATCATCTTCGCATTCCGATGCATCTCCTGACGCCTACGAGCACCGCCATCAGTGGTTTTAATTCGGGCAGGAGCTACCCAATTGGGAAGATTCGTTTGAAGTGTCAGATTGGCGATCTCCAATCAAAAGTCACCTGCTGCATCATAGATGCAAACACTTCCTACAATATCCTCTTGGGGCGCCCTTGGATACAAAATTATATGATCGTGCCTTCCACGCTGCACCAGTGCTTCAAATATGTCGACAAACACGGCTTCGTGAGGACAGAATTTGCTGATATCGATCCCTTCAAAGGGGTCGAATCCTACTACTCAGACTCCTGCCTGTACAAAAAGTCGAAGAAGCACCTTGGTGAAGGAGATGTGCAAGCTCGTACCGAGACAGCCACAGGATCAGAAGAACCCCTGACGATCCACCTCCTAGCTCGTAAACCTGGCAAGTCCGCACCCCTTACAGCCACTCTGCGTAAGGACGCAATCAGCCTCTCGGCGCAAGAAGAGCAGATGATAATCCGGCTGCCAAGGTCTGGCCAAGTGCTAAGACCCACAACGGAGCCACTGACAATCAGGCTGCCGAGAGTCGGCCAGCCGCAAACGGAGAAGCTCAATCCCTCCGACAGGCCGATGACGATACGCCTTCCCAAGAAGAATCGTCATCCCGATGCAAGGTTTGGGACTTCTAGCGAACCAACCACTCCCCGCCCAACATCAAGTACTAAGCTGGGGGTCGCTAGCCTGCCAACAACTCCACGCTCTGCTCCACCAGCTGAACCTCTGACGATCAAGCTGCCCAGGTCGTCCTCTCAGTCTTCGTTTATACAAGGGGTAGCCGAAGAGGAACCGGAGCTAGCCAAGTATGTGGCTGCCCACACTGATGTTTCCTTCGCAGATGATGTAATCTCCCTAGAAAAGATACCTTACTTCATCAAAAGGCTATCTTTGAACTACCTCGAGCTCAATAAGCTGTGTACAATGTATGCTATAGAACATGGTATAGGCACTCACCTACATACACAGGTGACAAATGTGTACACCGCAATCCAGCTTACTCCAGTGGAAGACGCTTACCGCATAATCGAGGGAGGGGATCATCCAATCATCTTCGGCAAAAAGGACGATCCGCATCCCTTCACCAAAGAAGAAGTCGACCTTGGGTCAGATGCCGGGAGACTGCCTCTGTATCTTTATAGCCCCTAAACCAAATATCTCATACAAAAACAGGGATATGATCTGGAGACTACGCCAGGCTTGAACTACGGCACCGGGCGACGATTACCTTTGAAGCCACCAGTCCCGGCTGGCAAGCCACGAGACTACTATAGCAAAACTCGATGTGGATTAGGGTATGTAACACCCACGATGACCCCTGAGAGTTCAGATGAAGAATGTGACTGGCAGTCACATTCAACCGGGTCACCAACTTCTGACTCGGATACCAGCATCGGAGACATATTCAGACAAGTCCTGTTAGTCAACATGGCATTCGCCGACGCTTATGAAGAAGATGAAGACATTCCTGAAATCCTCGAGCCCAACAGTTGGATGCACAATGGGAAAAGTGGTTCGAACTGAGAGAACCCCCTACTGATGATGAGGTTATACAAGTGGATCTTGGTAGCGAATCTTCTCCAAAACCAATCTTCGTCAGTAAAAGCCTAACAGACAAAGAGCGAGAATCGCTGCTGGAACTTGTCAAAGAATATATTGATGTGTTCGCATGGAGCTATGAAGACATGTCGGGGTTAGATCCCGATATTGCTCTCCACAAACTCAACATTCGGCCAGATGCAAAGCCGGTCAAGCAACAACAGCGATGCTTCCGCCCAGGCATCATGGATGCGATCGAAGCCGAAGTTAACAAACTAATAGCCAGCGGCTTCATTCGTGAGGAGCAACATCCTGACTGGATCGCTAACATAGTTTCGGTCCTCAAGAAGAACGGAAAGATCCGAATCTCCATCGACTTCCGCAATCTGAATGAGGTATGTCCAAAAAATGAATTCCCCCTCCCTATCACAGACATTATGATCGACAACACATGCGGCTTCGAACATATGTCATTCATGGATGGCTTCTCGGGGTACAACCAAATCAAGATGTCTCTTGACGACGAAAAGCATACAACATTTCGAACACCGATTGGCACATACTTTACACAGTCATGCCTTTCGGTTTGAAGAATGCCGGTGCTACATATCAAAGAGCCATGAGTATCATCTTCAGAGAACACTTGTGCAAGACGGTGGAATGCTACATTGATGACATCGCCGTCAAGAGTTGCTGTAAGGAAGACCATCTGCAGGATCTGAGAACAGTATTCGACCTGATGCGAGCGCATAATTTAAAAATGAACCCTACGAAATCTTTCTTGGGCGTATCTAGCGGAAAATTCTTGGGTTTCATCATCACCGCCCAGGGTATTCATGTAGACCCTGAAAAGACGAAGGCAATTATGGAGATGGGTCCCCCGAGAAATCTCCGCGAACTCAGAGGCCTTCAAGGGAGGTTAGCTTACATCAGGAGGTTCATTTCTAACCTCTCCGAGCGATGTCGACCATTCACCCATCTCATGAAGAAAGGCGTCGCATTCGTATGGGACGAAGAATGTCAGCGGACGAAGAATGTCAGCGGGCCTTCGACAGCATCAAAGAATATTTGTCGAACCCTCCAGTCCTGGTGGCTCCGGTTGCTGGAAAACCATTCCTGCTCTACGTACGAGCAATAGAACATTCCTTTGGGGCTCTGCTGGCACAAAACAACGATACAGGCCATAAACAGGCTATATATTACCTCAGTCGAATGATGATTGGGCCAGAGCACCAATACACTGCTGTGGAAAAGGAATGTCTCGTCCTGGTGTTCGCCATCCAGAAGACACGGCACTATGTCACTGGACAAACAATACATATGATCTCACGAATCAACCCTCTTAGGGTCCTCATGACTAAGCCAGGGGCACTCAGCTCTCGCCTCGCTACATGGGCAATATTGCTGTCCTCCTATCATATGATCTTCATCCCACAAATGGCTGTCAAAGGTCAAGCCTTGGCAGACTTTTTGGCAGCCCACCCGGGCTCGGAGTCGTCCAGAATATATAAAGAAATCCCAGATGAGGTCGCCGACTCGCATGCAACTTCTCACGATGATATATGGCGGATGTTCTTCGACGGTGCTTCAAGAACTGGACCCAAGGGCAACATCATTGTCGGAGTCGGGGTGGTGCTGGTTTCTCCTTCCGAATTGGTGATCAATCGCGCTTACTCTCTCACAGAACCCTGCTCTAACAATATGGCCGAGTACAACGCTCTGGTCAATGGCCTCCAACTTGCAAGAGAGCTGGGGGTAGAATATCTTGAAGCATACGGCAATTCACAGTTAATCGTCAATCAGATCCGGGGTTCATACGAGGTTCGTCATGAAGACATGATCCCCTATCACCAAATAACGATCGACATCATCTCATCGTTCGAAGGGTTCTTCATTGAGCATGTCCCCAGACTCTGAAATATCGAAGCCGATGCCTTGGCCGGCCTGGCCGCTTCTCTAGCAGTGCCAAATCATACTCATCAATCGGTAGATGTGATAGGCCACGAACTGGTCTGCTCCAAAAACAACGTTCAATTTGTGGCGAGTTATTCCGCCCAGACGATTGACGATGTCCCAGATTGGAGACAACCATTCATTGACTTCGTCATCTACGATATCCTGCCCGAGAACCCAAAGGAAGCTACCTCCATCAGACGGCGTTCTCTCAGATTCTTCTACGATACAGAGATGAAAATGCTGTATCGGCGATCCTACGATGGGTTATTGCTTCGGTGCCTGTCAAACGCGGAAGCCAAAGAAGCCGTACGAGAAGCTCATGACGGTGTCTGCGAGGCCCATCAGCCTGGCCCTAAATTGTAAGACCGTCTTCGCCGAATGGGCTACTACTGGCCCACGATGGTACCAGATGCGATAGACTATGCGAGAAAGTGCAAAGCCTGCCAAGTCCACGCGGACTTCATCCACCAGCCATCCGAATTTCTATATCCGACAGTGGCATCCTAGCCGTTCGAAGCATGGGGGATGGATATCATTGGTCCAATCACTCCACCTTCCTCCCGAGGACATCGCTTCATACTCGCAATCACAGATTACTTCTCCAAATGGGCGGAAGCTGTCCCACTTGCAGAAGTGAAGACTTCAAATGTGATCAGCTTCCTTAAGCATCATGTCATCTATCGCTTTGGACTGCCTCGAAGGATCATCCACGATAATGGTCCGCAGTTTGCAAGCCACGCCTTCTATCAGTTCTGCGACAAGCACCGCATCCAGAATATTACTTCGACACCAAACAATCCAGTAGCAAATGGGTTGGCAGAAGCATTCAACAAAACCATCATCAAGTTACTTAAGAAGTTCGTATCGTCCAACAAAAGAGACTGGAACGAGAAGCTTGGTAAATGCTTATGGGCATAACGTACCACAGTCCGAACAGCCAGAGGGAACACACCATTCTCCTTGGTGTACGGGAGTGAGGCAGTTCTTCCATTGGAGACTCAAATACCCTCACTCCGCGTCGCCCTCACTTATCAATTGATGACGGATGATAACTACCATCGCCGGCTACAAGAGTTAGAGGCCTTAGATGAAAAGCGCCTCCTGGCTCAGCAAAGGATCGAGCTATACCAAGCACGCGTCTCTGGAGCCTTCAACAAGAAGGTCAAAATCAGAACATTCCAAGTGGGCGATCTCGTTCTGGCAGTCCGGAGGCCGATGGTCATGACTCACAAGACCGCCGGCAAATTCTAGCCAAAATGGGAAGGTCCATTTATCATCGAGGCTGTATTCTCCAACGGTGCTTACCGCCTCGCAAAACAAAATAGAGACTTGCTCATGTTGCCCGTCAACGGCGAGTTCCTGAAGAAATATTATGTCTGAATGACATTCCAGATCATCGAGTCATGTACCCGCTGGTGCCGCTGAACTCGCATCTTCAATATTTTCCAGATCATCGAGTCATGTACCCGCTGGTGCCGCTGAACTCGCATCTTTAACATTTTCCAGATCATCGAGTCATGTACCCGCTGGTACCGCTGAACTCGCATCTTCAACATTTTCTAGATTATCGAGTCATATACCCGCTGGTGCCGCTGAACTCACGTCCACAAACATTCCAGATTATCGAGTCATGTACCCGCTGGTGCCGCTGAACTCACATTCATGATATTCCAAATTATCGAGTCATGTATCCGCTGATGCCTCTGAACTCACATTCCGGTCACTCTTTCAGATAGTAAGTCATGTATGATCATACCTATGAACTTTCTTCCTGAAAGAAATCCTCCCTTATGATCCACTACCCGCACTCCCAGTGCACAAAAAAGGTAACAGATCCATAAATTTCCAAAACGGCCATGTCCTCATTACCTCTGAGTCGTTTCACTTTCGCCAAAAACAAATCACCCCTTACATAGAACTTCCATGTCCTCATCACCTCTGAATCGTTCTATGTACCCTCCTTCATTGAGCCAACTCCTGTCATGTCCTCATTACCTCTGAATGGGAAGGCTCCGTCGAAGAAACCTTCATGCTTGCCATGTCATCATTACCTCTGAGTAAGTATGATGATTCCCCTTTCGGCTTATTATCTGTACCCACAACTGGAGTATGCCAAGGATAATAGGCCCACAAATATTCCCCGCTGAGTCCACTCCTGCCATGTCCTCATTACCTCTGAGTAGGAAGACTCCACGATAAAATCTCCGTACTTACCATGTCCTCATTACCTCGGAGTAAGTATGTTGGTCCTCTCTCGTCTTATTACCCGTACCCTGAACCAGGGTACGCCAAGGGTAATAGGCCCACAAATGTCCTCTGTTGACCACAAATATCCTCTGTTGAGTCCACTCCTGCCATGTGTCACGCCCCAGAACCAGAATACTGGAGAGCGGGGGCGGACATAGCCAGCTACGTATAATGAAATGGAATCCATCTCACTATACGGTCACGGCTGTCTAGAAATATGAGGGTTTATCTACAAGCCATCAGTCTCTTATGGTCATAAATTATCCTATTGTCTCAATCTCAACCAACTAATAATGATTACAAGATATCAGATCACCAAATATACAATTGTAAGGCGTCCCAAACATTACATATCCAGATGATCATGAAGCTAGTCGTACAAAATGTAGGGACTAGCAAGAGTTAAGTCATACATGATCAACCTCGAGTTGCCAATCATGATTACAGCCCGTAGGCAGACAGAAGTAAAGTGCATCGAGCTAACAAGTGCTCGTCGGCTAAACGCCTTAAAAGAATAATTTTACAATAAAGTGGGCAAGACAAAAAGGAAAACCCACTCTTGGCCGGGTTCCGTCTAGTGTTCACCATTGGGCTGGAAGTTTGGTAGATCCTCGGGAGCTGCTCCGAAATCTGGCCACACAAAACCAGCTGGATCAACCCCAGAAAGAGCAAGTGCCACAAGGGGGCCACAAAATAAGAACAAAAGCCAGCAATCAGCACAATAATATAATTACATAATAAGAGACAGTAATTTAAGAAAAGCATGATAGGTGAATATAAAAGACAATCTTGTACAGAATCGATAAAAGACAGAGCATCTGGAAAGCATGACAGGATGATATACGATGAGATAACCATGGGACTATTCAGATAACCAGGTTACAACCCGTAAACCAAACAAGGACCGAGGTTGTAACCCTTCGTCTGAACAGAACTTGGTTTCTCCCACAATTTATCGGCAAGGTAAATATAAGAAATCTGGTCATGCAATTATTCATGATATAGAATTAAGATAAAGCACGAGTAAGCGTGTCATGCCAGAAATTGTACAGGATCAGGACGAGACAAGGCTGGACTAGACTCCATCCAATCAATCACGGCCAAGCAATAAATACGGCTTGCTACTTTAACTAACTAGGGTTATCACAAACCTAATTACTAACAAGATGCAATGAGAATTCCAAGTCCGGTTACCTGTTTGTTACTACCTGAGTGATCCCAGCAAGAAAAGGAAAAGATAGCAGGATATAGCAGACACACTGTAGTAAGATACATGTGTCCTAAGGTACCACACTCGACGGCGGGCTGGAAGTGCGCTCATCTCGACGGATAGCAACAAATCCCAAGTATATATATATAAGGCCGGGACCAAAGGGGCAACAGGTAACTGGGGAATTCTCAATGAACTATTTGGTCCATCTAGTCATTTACCTAGCCATATTCAGTATGAATCCCTGACCGTGGGAAAACCAGGGATTCATGTTCTAGACATGATGCGAGACAAGACTGGTTGAATTAACAAGCAAGCAAGAAAGAACTACCCACGGTGTCAAGGCAGGTCAAAGTAAGTTATCAAGATAAATCATGTCAGGGTACTTGTCGGGAGTGCGCCACGACGGGCCACTATTATGTCAGGTTGGTCATGTCAGGAGTACACCACTACGGGTCACGGTCGTGTTATGCTAGTTCCTTGTCATACCGTGCCATGTACAATAGTCATTCCAAACATGTTAAGTAAAAATCAAGTTCATGGCAAAAGGCGTAAGGATATAAAATGGGCGTAAAATATCTAATAAAATATCAAAATACAGGGTTATAGAAGAGCCAAGCTTAAAGAAATAAAACCAAAGCTCCAAGAGCCAATGGTTAAGCAAGTGGGTCAGGGGAGCAGCGTAGGTGAAAAGTCACGCACGCTAGGGAGCAGCGTAGGTGAAAAGTCACGCACGCTGAGAGAGCAGCGTAGGTGAAAAGTCACGCACGCTGAGAGAGCAGCGTAGGTGAAAAGTCACGCACGCTGAGAGAGCAATGTACGTAAAAAGTCACGCACGCTACAGGGAGCAGCGTAGGTGAAAAGTCACGTACGCTATAGGGAGCAGCGTAGGTGAAAAGTCACGCACGCTGAGAGAGCAATGTACGTGAAAAGTCACGCACGCGGAGAGAGCAGCGTAGGTGAAAAGTCACGCACGCTACAGGGAGCAGCGTAGGTGAAAAGTCACGCACGCTGAGAGAGCAATGTACGTGAAAAGTCACGCACGCGGAGAGAGCAGCGTAGGTGAAAAGTCACGCACGCTACAGGGAGCAGCGTAGGTGAAAAGTCACGCACGCTGAGAGAGCAATGTACGTGAAAAGTCACGCACGCTGAGAGAGCAATGTACGTGAAAAGTCACGCACGCTCAAGGAGACACGCTTCCAACAGGAAGCGTACTCAAGTCAGCGTACGCAGTGCTAAAGAGCGCGCGCAGCTCAGGGTGCGTAAGTTAAATAGCTCTGCACCCTGCTCACTGTCTTCTCCAAACAGCAAGAACACCATGGTTGAACTCAAGGCTACACAAAACCATAACTTGGCCATCCGAACTCCAAATCCGGATTTCTAAAGTTCCATCTTGGGTGAAATTGAATGCTCTTCCACATGGAAACATCAAAAACCCATAAAATCCAACTTAAGTAGCTCAAACCATGCAAAATCCAAAAATAGAGATAACTTAGATCTATAACAATGGAGGCTCCATATCACAAAAACCCAAGTTCTAATGTTGATCACCATGTCCTAATCTAGCAAATGGACAAATAAAGAGGGTTCTCATGTAGTGGCAAGATGCACTTGCCTAGGATTGGGAGAGTTGTGTAGAGGAAGGAGAAGAAGAAGAAGAAGGAAATAAATGGTGGTAGTAATGAAGAGAGAGAGTGGTAGATGGGGAATATAAAGAGGGTGGGTTGTGGTGTGGATGAGGGGTAGCATAGGCTAAGGTGATCCAATATCTATAAACCAACCAAACCGAACCAACCCAATCCAACCAATTAAAACCGAACCATGACAAAATCCAAAATACGAGAAATACCGAAATTCCACAAGTTGAGAAAAATAATAAAAAAATAAAAATAAAAATACACGCCAAAATCCAGATACGAGTATAAATACGAAATATGAGAAATATGGGAAATGAGGGTGACAACTCTATCCACCTTAAAAGAATTCCGTCCTCGGAATTTAATCAAGGCGCTAGAGATTATCACGACAAGCTACACTAGGCACAGGCAAGCTACACTAAGCAGTTCAATCATACAATCATACAATGCAAGCAAGAAAAGGAAAACGTAAGGCATAAGAAAGACATTATACCCCACGAGTCAAATAGGTAGGGATATCGTGATCGGATGTCATCCTCACACTCCCACGTTTGACTCTTCCAAGGAGCGATGAACTCAAGCAACATGAACTAAACTGATAGTCTTGCGCTTGAGGTCTCTCTCCTTGGTAAAACAGGGACACGGGCCTTTCCTCATACAAAAAGGTTAAAGGCTATTGGTACCAACCTTTTTGAATGATCTAGGAAATGGCTCGGGCCCGGGATATACTATTGTAATTAGGACACATGAAACATGACACGTGTCCCGCATAACGACGGCGGAAAGCAAGATAATAGGACACAGATACCTCTCTGCCGATTCTGGATCTGGGCCTGGGCCAGGGCGAACTGTTGAGGCCTCTGTTGCTGGAAGGCCTGGGCCTGAGACGGCAATGGACCCGGGAACAGAAGCTGCTGTGGTTGGTGAACTGGAACTGGTTCTGGTGCTGGTGCTGGTCCCATAACCGAGGGACTAGTTACTGTCGACGATGATCTGTTTCTGAACGGACAAGATCCTATCATGTGGTCCGGCGAACCACAAACCAAGCATAATCCCTGTGCCCTGCGGCACTCAGTAACAACATGCCCCGGCTTCCCGCAATGAGAACAACCCGTTGCGAAAGGCCGCTTCTGCTTCTGCTGCTGGGGATAGGTGTCACGCCCCGGAACCAGAATACTGGAGAGCGGGGGCCTACATAGCCAGCTACGTATATTAAAATGGAAGACCACCTAGATATACGGTCACGGCTGTCTAGAAACATGAGGGTTTACTACAAGCCAACAGTCTCTTATGGTCATGAACAAGCCTAATGTCTCAATCACAAGGAAGTAAGTAAGGTCGCAAGATGTATGATCAATAAATATACAATAATAAGGCGTCCCAAATATCACATATTCAGCTGATCATGAAGCTAGTCATTACAAAATGTTAGGACTAGCAAGAGTTAAGTCATACATGATCAACCCTAGGATTTGTTAATCATGTTTACAGCCCGTAGGCAGACAGTAAGTAAAAGTGCATCGAGCTAACAGGTACTCGTCGGCTAAACGCCTCAAAAGAATAAATTTACAATAGAGTGAAAGAAACAAAATAGAAAACCCACTCGTAGCCCGGGTTCCTTCTAGTCGCCACCATTGGGCTGGAAGCTTGGTAGATCCTCGGGAGCTGCTCCGAAATCTGGCCACACAAAACCAGCTGGGCCAACCCCAGAAAGAGCAAGTGCCACAAGGGGGCCACGAAATAAGAACAAAAGCCAGCATTAACACAAGAAGTTATAATATTAAAAACTAGAATATACGAAAACATGTCAGGATGATATACGACGAGATAACCATGGAACTATTCCGATAGCCAGGTTACAACCCGTAAACCAAACAAGGACCGGGGTTGTAACCCTTCATCTGAACAGAGCTTGGTTTTCCACCATTTATCGGCAAGATAATAATACAAGAAATCAAGACAGGGAGCAATCTTGTACTGGATCAAGACATGACTAGACTAGTTACACCTCATTCAATCAATCACGGCCAAGCAGATACTACGGCTTACTACTTTAACTAACTAGGGTTATCACAGGCCTAATTACTAACAAGATGCAGTGAGATTGTTCCACAGCCACAAGCCCTGCAGACCATCCAGGTTACCCAGGTCGAAAATTAGGGGTTGAATTCAGGTGGGTAAATCGCCCGGGAGACAAATGTACCCTTAGGTGACTTAGAGGGTGCAACACTCGACGGTGCGCTGGTAATGTGCCCTACTCGACGGCAGGCTACAGATCCCAAGAGCGCCCAGGTAACGGGATTGCCTGTAGCTGTGTCATCTCTTCATGACTACTGAGTTATTCTAGTTATTAACCTTAATTCATTTTAGTATGAGCTCCTGACCGTGGTACTCAGGAGTCCCATCCTAGACATGATGCAAGACAGGACAAGTGGATTAACAAGCAAGCAAGAAAGAACCACCCACGGTGTCAAGGCAGGTCAAGTTAAGTTATCAAGTCATGTCAAGTCAGGAGTGCGCCGCCACGGCCACTATCAAGTTATCAAGATAATTCATGTCAGGTGGGTCATGTTGGGAGTGCACCACTACGGGTCACTGTCGTGTTATGCTAGTTCCTTGTCATACCGTGCCATGTACAATAGTCATTCCAAACATATTAAGTAAAATCAAGTTCATGACAAAAGGCGTAAGGATATAAAATGGGCGTAAAATATCTAATAAAATATCAAAAGACAGGGTTATAAAAGAGCCAAGCTTAAAGAAATAAAACTAAAACTCCAAGAGCCAATGGGTTAAGCAAAGGGATCAAGGGGCAGCATACGTGCAAAAGCACGCACGCAAGGCTCGCTCAAGTCTGCGTACCAAGGCACACTCAAGAGGAGCAGCGTACGTAAAAGTCACGCACGCTCAAGGGGAGCAGCTGCGTGAAAGGTTATGCACGCTCAAGGGAGCAGCTGCGTGAAAAGTCATGCACGCTCAAGGGAGCAGCTGCGTGAAAAGTCACACACGCTCAAGGGAGCAGCTGCATGAAAAGTCACGCAAGCTCAAGGGAGCAGCTGCGTGAAAAGTCACGCAAGCTCAAGGGAGCAGCTGCGTGAAAAGTCACGCAAGCTCAAGGAGACACGCTTCCAATAGGAAGCGTACTCAAGTCTGCGTACGTACGCTAATGAGCGCGTGCAGCTCAGTGTGCGTAAGCTAAACAGCTCTGCACACTGCTCACTGTCTTCTCCAAACAGCAGAACACCATGGATGAACCCAAGGCTTCAAAGCATCATAACTTGGCCATCCGAACTCCAAATCCAGATTTCCAAAGTTCTAACTTGGGTAGAATTGAATGCTCTTCCACATGGAAACATCAAAACTCATAGAAAACCAACATAAGTAGCTCAAACCATGCAAAATCCGAAAATAGAAATAACTTAGATCTACATCAACAGAGACTCCAAATCATAAAAACCCAAGAACTAATATTGATCTCCATGTCCTAAACTAGCAAATGGACAAAGAAAAGAGGGTCCTCATGTAGTGGCAAGATGCACTTGCCTAGGTTTAGGAGAGTTGTGAAGGAAGGAGAAGAAGAAGAAGAAGGAAATTAATGGTGTTTATGAGGAGAGAGAGTGGTAGGTGGGGATATAAAGAGGGGGAGTTGTGGTGGATTGAGGGTGTAGCATAGGGCTAGGGTGTTCCAACACATAAAACCGAACCAAACCGAACCAACCCAATAAAACCGAGCCAAGCCAAAAACCCAAATGCGAGAAATACCGGAATCCCACAAGCTGAGAAAAATAAAAATACATGCCAAAATCCAAATACGAGTATAAATACAAAATACTGGAAATACGGGAAATGAGGGTGACAATAGGTCGGGGCAGAATGCTGCAAGGAGGTAACCGAATCTGTTCTCGTAGCTCCAATGGTCAAGGCCCTAGCTGCTGGGGCCGGTGCTGAGGATTGGTTCATCTGGTTGTGAGACCGTTTTCGATCTCCGGTCCGGTCCGCTATCCTTCGGGAAGTGTACTCATGCCTCCTCGCTGCTCGCAAGACGGCTTCAAAAGTTTTGTGCTCGAACTGCTCTACTGCAAGTATGATCTCCAAGTGGAGCCCCTGCTGAAATCGCTGTGCTCTGTCTAGCTCGGTTGCCACCAAGGTGGGAGCAAACCGACTCAACCTTGAAAACTCGGCCGCATATCCGTCGACCGTCCTGTTCATCTGCCTGAGATTACTAAACCTGGTCTGCAGGTCATATCTAGCCACTGCGTCAAAGTACTTGGTCTGGAACATATCACTGAATACCGCCCACATGACAGGCGTACCCAAACTCGCTGCTTGCATAGCCTACCAGCTGCGGGCTAGGTCTAGTAACTGCAGGCGCACCACTGCCACCTTCTCTGCTTCAGGGGTCCTGGCTGCCTCCAAGATAACTTCAATGTCCTGTAGCCAGGCATCTGCAGCAATAGCATCCTCGCTGCCATCGAAGAAGGGAGGGTTTAGGCGCTTGAAATTGTTGACCGTACTGTTCCCTCGAGGACCAATTCTGCTCATAGTATCTTGTACTGCTTGCTGCAAGGCATCACCTCGACGATCCTGAGACGCAAGCAACTCACGGATAAGCCCTATCAAGACTCCATCCTCTGACCCTGCTGGCTGAACTGGCTGGACTGGGGGCTCTGGTTCTCCAGAAGGCATGGCTCGAGAGGCGGCTGCTGAGGATTGATCTTGATCTTCTTGCTGTTGCTGGTCTGCCGGCCGAACTTCTTCTGGTTGATCAACAGGAATGATACCACTGAAGCAATGACGTCAGGAATATTAAGGAAGGACCAGGATAGAACAATAATGCAAGCATGTTATCAAGTCAGGGATCCAAGAAGATAAGAAGATACGAATGGAGATCAAAGGCGAGTACAGATTGAGACATCTATCCGGTAAACCCTTACATTTCTTGTTTGCCAAGACCTGCATGGGCCACCACTTAAACCATGTCACGCCCCAGAACCAGAATACTGGAGAGCGGGGGCGGACATAGCCAGCTACGTATAACGAAATGGAATCCATCTCACTATACGGTCACGACTGTCTAGAAATATGAGGGTTTATCTACAAGCCATCAGTCTCTTATGGTCATAAATTATCCTATTGTCTCAATCTCAACCAACTAATAATGATTACAAGATATCAGATCACCAAATATACAATTGTAAGGCGTCCCAAACATTACATATCCAGATGATCATGAAGCTAGTCGTACAAAATGTAGGGACTAGCAAGAGTTAAGTCATACATGATCAACCTCGAGTTGCCAATCATGATTACAGCCCGTAGGCAGACAGAAGTAAAGTGCATCGAGCTAACAAGTGCTCGTCGGCTAAACGCCTCAAAAGAATAATTTTACAATAAAGTGGGCAAGACAAAAAGGAAAAACCCACTCTTGGCCCGGGTTTCGTCTAGTGTTCACCATTGGGCTGGAAGCTTGGTAGATCCTCGGGAGCTGCTCCAAAATCTGGCCACACAAAACCAGCTGGGTCAACCCCAGAAAGAGCAAGTGCCACAAGGGGGCCACGAAATAAGAACAAAAGCCAGTAATCAGCACAATAATATAATTACATAATAAGAGACAGTAATTTAAGAAAAGCATGATAGGTGAATATAAAAGACAATCTTGTACAGAATCGATAAAAGACAGAGCATCTGGAAAGCATGACAGGATGATATACGATAAGATAACCATGGGACTATTCAGATAACCAAGTTACAACCCGTAAACCAAACAAGGACTGAGGTTGTAACCCTTCGTCTGAACAGAACTTGGTTTCTCCCACAATTTATCGGCAAGGTAAATATAAGAAATCTGGTCATGCAATTATTCATGATATAGAATTAAGATAAAGCACGAGTAAGCGTGCCATGCCAGAAATTGTACAGGATCAGGACGAGACAAGGCTGGACTAGACTCCATCCAATCAATCACGGCCAAACAATAAATACGGCTTGCTACTTTAACTAACTAGGGTTATCACAAACCTAATTACTAACAAGATGCAATGAGAATTCCAAGTCCGGTTACCTGTTTGTTACTACCTGAGTGATCCCAGCAAGAAAAAGAAAAGATAGCAGGATATAGCAGACACACTGTAGTAAGATACATGTGTCCTAAGGTACCACACTCGACGGCGGACTGGAAGTGCGCTCATCTCGACGGATAGCAACAAATCCCAAGTATATATATATAAGGCCGGGACCAAAGGGGCAACAGGTAACTGGGGAATTCTCAATGAACTATTTGGTCCATCTAGTCATTTACCTAGCCATATTCAGTATGAATCCCTGACCGTGGGAAAACCAGGGATTCATGTCCTAGACATGATGCGAGACAAGACTGGTTGAATTAGCAAGCAAGCAAGAAAAAACTACCCACGGTGTCAAGGCAGGTCAAACTAAGTTATCAAGATAAATCATGTCAGGGTACTTGTCGGGAGTGCGCCACGACGGGCCACTATTATGTCAGGTTGGTCATGTCAGGAGTGCACCACTACGGGTCATTGTCGTGTTATGCTAGTTCCTTGTCATACCGTACCATGTACAATAGTCATTCCAAACATGTTAAGTAAAAATCAAGTTCATGGCAAAAGGCGTAAGGATATAAAATGGGCGTAAAATATCTAATAAAATATCAAAATACAGGGTTATAGAAGAGCCAAGCTTAAAGAAATAAAACCAAAGCTCCAAGAGCCAATGGTTAAGCAAGTGGGTCAGGGGAGCAGCGTAGGTGAAAAGTCACGCACGCTAGGGAGCAGCGTAGGTGAAAAGTCACGCACGCTGAGAGAGCAACGTAGGTGAAAAGTCACGCACGCTGAGAGAGCAATGTACGTAAAAAGTCACGCACGCTACAGGGAGCAGTGTAGGTAAAAAGTCACGTACGCTACAGGGAGCAGCGTAGGTGAAAAGTCACGCACGCTGAGAGAGCAATGTACGTGAAAAGTCACGCACGCGGAGAGAGCAGCGTAGGTAAAAAGTCACGCACGCTACAGGGAGCAGCGTAGGTGAAAAGTCACACACGCTGAGAGAGCAATGTACGTAAAAAGTCACGCACGCGGAGAGAGCAGCGTAGGTGAAAAGTCACGCACGCTACAGGGAGCAGCGTAGGTGAAAAGTCACGCACGCTGAGAGAGCAATGTACGTGAAAAGTTATGCACGCTGAGAGAGCAATGTACGTGAAAAGTCACGCACGCTCAAGGAGACACGCTTCCAACAGAAAGCGTACTCAAGTCAGCGTACGCAGCGCTAAAGAGCGCGCGTAGCTCAGGGTGCATAAGTTAAATAGCTCTGTACCCTGCTCACTGTCTTCTCCAAACAGCAAGAACACCATGGTTGAACTCAAGGCTACACAAAACCATAACTTGGCCATCTAAACTCCAAATTCGGATTTTCAAAGTTCCATCTTGGGTGAAATTGAATGCTCTTCCACATGGAAACATCAAAAACCCATAAAATCTAACTTAAGTAGCTCAAACCATACAAAATCCGAAAATATAGATAACTTAGATCTATAACAATGGAGGCTCCAAATCACAAAAACCCAAGTTCTAATGTTGATCACCATGTCCTAATTTAGCAAATGGACAAATAAAGAGGGTTCTCATGTAGTGGCAAGATGCACTTGCCTAGGATTGGGAGAGTTGTGTAGAGGAAGGAGAAGAAAAAGAAGGAAATAAATGGTGGTGGTAATGAAGAGAGAGAGTGGTAGGTGGGGAATATAAAGAGGGTGGGTTGTGGTGTGGATGAGGGGTAGCATAGGCTAAGGTGATCCAATACCTATAAACCAACCAAACCAAACCAACCCAATCCAACCAATTAAAACCGAACCATGACAAAACCCAAAATACGAGAAATACCAAAATTCCACAAGTTGAGAAAAATAATAAAAATAAAATAAAAATAAAAATACATGCCAAAATTCAGATACGAGTATAAATAGGAAATACGAGAAATACGGGAAATGAGGGTGACACCATGTCCTCATTACCTCTGAATAGGAAGACTCCATGGTAAAACCCTCATACTTGCCATATCCTCGTTACCTCTGAGTAAGTATGTTGGTTCCCCTTTTCATCATATTATCCGTATCCTAACCCAGGGTACGCCAGGGATAATAGGCCCACAAATGTCCTTTGCTAAATCTCTTAGTACAGGCCCACCATTCCTCATCATGTCCCGGGAGCCCAGCTGCTCCATGGCATTCTATCTCCCGATACCCGGAACGTCCACGACCACATTACCGTAGAACCGTTCTAGGTATCCCCAATCAAACTTGTTACCCGTACCTAAAACCAAGGTATGCCAAGGGTAACAGGTCCACAAATAAGTCCCCCATACGTGGCAAACATCACCACAGTACTACAGGCACAACAAGCAATACAAATAAAGGGTAGAATAGAAAGTACTCTTTATTTGAAAGAGAAAAAAAGCATTACATATGGTGAGGACCATGTCCCTCTTAAAGAAAAAAAGAAAAAGAAAATAGAAACAAAAAGGGAAAAGACCGACTATAGCTCGGTATTGTGCAACTCCAAGAGGCGATTTCTTACCAAGGCAATACCCCCCTCAAGCCTCTGTCTAGCTCGACGCTCAGCCTCTTGGGACAACCGCTCCCCATTATCCAGGTCCATGAGTGCCCGACAGTCGTCGTCCAACCTCTTCAGAGCCACTTCCAAGTCAGCCGAAGCTTGATTGACTTTGTCAGCGTCCTGGATAATTACCCCATGGCGATACGGGTAGCCTCAAGCTCAGACTCAAAGAAAGTTAACTTTTTCTGGAGCTCAAGGATCTGCTCCCGCGTGTTAGTGATCCCGCGGGAGGCAGTCGCTTCCCAAGCCGTAACGTCTTCACTCTCATGGCTCAATTGGTCGTATCGATCAGACAGAGTGCGGAGATCCTTCAATATGATCGGTCTGGTTTTATCCTGAGCAGTCTTTGCCTTCTCTATAACAGTTGTGAAGGAACCGCACTCATGATCTATAGCAGCAGACATATCAGCCTGCCGTAACACCTGAAGCTGGGCCACCAGCTGATCAGTCTCCAGCAATTTCGCCTCCAGAAGTGCAGCCACCCCTGCCCCACCAGGAAGGGCCTTAAGGATATCGATTTGGCCCTGGGCGCATTGTCGGGCCAAGACAAAAGAGGTCCCTCTGTCCACAGTAGCTTCTACCTCCCTTTTCAAGTGACGATGAAAGCTGTCGACCACGTCCTATAACGATTCGTCCAGGACCTCTGTAGAGGACGGCGTCAGAGGCAGCATGGCCGGCAGCGTCGAAGGAGTGGTGCTAGAACTTACCACCAGGGGGGCGACTTCCGAGCAAAATGATGCACGGATAGAGGCTAACTCTTTCTCTGCCGCCCGAAGAGCCTCGATGCTTGGCAAGACAGAAAGGTCGACTCTCTGGGCCGCCCGAGCAGAGGAGGATGCGAGGACCATCGTCCCCTGCCCCGATTGTCCTATCATCGGTCTTGTCGAACTCGAACCCGTAGGAGGACCATCAAGGCGAGCCGGAGGGGGAGGAGGTACCCCTTCTTCGCCAGTGCCCCTTCGACAGAGTCTGGCTCAACAAGGTCCATCCTCGGCACGGGAGAGGCAGGACCTGCATGTCCATGATAATGATCAATCGACGTGACACGAAGAATGTGATCATAGAGCAGATAGGCCTCCTCGTAAGTTAAGATTCGGCTTATCTTACCAGGAAAGGAGCATCGAGGCTGCAGCTCGTTTGTAGCTGGCAGGGTCTCCTCACCCGCGATCTCCAAATTAAATTTGGCCAGCTCCTCTGACCCAGACACCTCAGAGAGAAAGGCAACCTGATCAGCATCACCTGGACGGAATTCAACAATTTCAGGGACAGGCTCAATGGAGCCCCCGTCATTCCGAGTCACGATCTCGGCTACTCGACAGTCCTCTTCTTCCGACGCCTATAAGAGGGAAAGAAGATGATTAAAATCAAAGCTAGAAGAAAGGGAGGACCGATAGTAACTTATTTACCTCTGATGCGGGGTCAACTTCTTCGTCTCTTTCCTTTATAGTTAGCCCGCGATATCGGGTCACAGCCAGTTTCCGAGAGCGAAAAATGCCGTCGACAGGAGAAAGCTGTCTGCTACGCTTTCGGGCAGGGCTGGGTGCAACGAATGGCTGATCAACCACCATCTCATCTGGCAAAACAGGCGGCTGATCCTCCCCTGCACCTGCTGCCGGAAAGGAAGGGTCATCTCCATCAGGCTCGTCGCCTTCATCATCTGCAGTATCGGAGTTCGAATCCGGCACCTCGACTCTGTTCTTCCTCTTCCTTGTCTTGGCCCCCTGGGAACCCTCATCCAGGCCGGTACCAATGATGAAACTGGTACCTGGGATAAAACCGACAGGGAGCTTGTTCGCCATGACGTGGTACAGAGCCGCCATATACAAGATATCTACTGACGCCTTGATAGCGGAAACTGAGAAAATGGTACGGGTATGGAATGTGTCATAGTAATGCCAGGCCCGGATACCGTCCAGAAGGCTACCTTCAAAGCCCAAACAAGAGCTGGGGCCGTCTAGAAAAAGCTGACTATATCCGAATTGTCAGGCAAATCTGCTAGGCAGATAGGGCTCCAGAAAGACAGTGTTACGGTTGCGATACACCAGATGAGCGGGGCGAATGTTTTGCAGCCATAGAAGCATTTGGCCGTCCAGAAGTTGAGGGGGCCTAATACCGTCAAGATGGAGAGCCGTTATTTCCTCATCAGTAAAACGAGGGATAGATACAAAAATGTTTTACATGTCTGCCCTCGCCAGTGCCATCCGGCAAGCACGCATGGTCTCGAATTCCCAAGACTCATTACGATAGCGAAAGATAAAAGTGTCGTCATCAGTTACACCGTCTTCAGAGCCCGGTCTCATCAAAGACGGATAATGCATCAACAGCCACCCCCATCAAATAATAATAGGGCAGCTCGGTCCGTTCAAAATCTTTCGTCACATCACGAGCAATAACCTTGGATTTGAAAGTACGAAGGCCACGGTGTATGCTGCACACCATGGCCGGGAGGAGAGCTAGCCGGACTCGCGAAACTAACTTCACAGCCAGAAGGATGAAATTGTGGCTGATCCTCTCGATAGAACCTGCTCCGCCCGAGATTACACAGTTTCGCAGCCATATCATTAAGAATCCCGCCAGGAGCGCCTTCTCCGATAACTCATGGGTGTCCTGATAAAAATAATCGAAAGAGTCGGTCTGACTCCCGAACCTGTCACTAGAGGTGGTCACCCTCTTAGCTGACGACACTAAGGCTTGCACCGCCTCCCGGGACTCAGGACGGCGGGAAGTAACTTGACCTGAGACATCCGTCGTGAAGAGATAGCGCACCCAGTCCTTGGTATAAGGGGCATTCCCTTCCGAGCTGTTCTCCTTTTTGGCTATTTGATGACATATGCTATAATGGCACAATATCTCTTGATAAAGAGCCACGAAGCCTGGATACCCCTTTCCAACTCTTCGAACTCCTCGTTTGTGGGAGTATACGCCTCAAAAGCTTCGTCCCCCCAAGGAAGCTTGGAGATCGCATGCATTTCGTGGAGCGTAAGCCCCATTTCCCCTACGAGCGTATAGAAGGTCCCCGTACGGCGATTATACATCTCCAGCAAAGATACAAACAATCTCTTGTTTATAGGCAACCCATGGCCGGTGCCCCGAATAGCATGATAAAGACCAATCTTGCACAGAAAGGCCTCATACTTTTGCAAAATCCACGTAGACAGATTGGTCCACGAGGGAATCGGATGTATCCAGCTGGGGAGCATCAACCGACCAAGGGATAGGATCCCTTCCGAGCAAGTTGGTTCATAAAAGTGTCGGCTGTAAAAAATGTGAAATTGGAGCCCGGCACATTTAAGAACGTACACGGAGCCAATCCCATTACAGAACGGCTGGTGTGCACCTTACCCACACACACCGACTTCAGGCTGTTGTTATAATGGATGTCTCCCACAAACATCCCACTTCGGGTAGGAATTAAAGAATCTTCCATCTTTCGGTCCAGTAGGAGCATATTGAACCAGGATAAAGGGAAGTGACGCTCCATCTGGGGGATACGGATCGCCGTCCCGTTGGAAACGAAACTCCAGTTCTCTGACACCTCCAGAATCTGACTGTTCTTCACAATCAAGGCGTCTCCAAAGAAGAACGCAGGCTTCAAGTATTCCCCTTCTAATTTGCCCGAAGTCATCATACCATTTAGAAAATAAAAATGCTGATTCTTGATGGCATTCGACCTCGCCGGAGGTTCGTCACTCGGAAACTGGTCTGCCATATGCTGGACTATATGGTCGTACCAATAGCCCAGAGCAGCTTGGGCGCTGCCTACCAGGAGCTCTCCAGCAGTATTAACCGGCAAATTTACTGAAAAGAAGATAGAAAAAGATAAGTTAGAAAGATGGACAAAAAGGAACTAATGGGTACTTTCGAGCTTATGCGGCTCCAACTTAACAAAGCCTCATGCGGCTCAGGAGAACACTTATGTGGCTCCAACTTATTGAAGCTTCATGCGGCTCTGGAGAACACTTATACGGCTCCAATTTACGGAAGCCTCATGCGGCTCAAGCTCAGGAGAACATTCATGCGGCTCCACTTAGTGAAGGGTCAATACGGCAGTACTTTCATAGGGCCCGTAGGGATCGGATAAGTTCGTACGGACCACGTGACAGACAAATATGTGCGAACTTTATGCGGCTTAGTGTTGCTTATGCGGCTTCGTTGGCGAAGCGTGTATGCGGCAACAGTGGCTATTCTTATGCGGCTCGTGGCTCGACCGTAGAACGAACATGCGACTCACATGAAGATAAAGGCTCGTGCATAAAGCATGCGACGTGGCCATAGCAATTAGGGTTCTTTAAAACCACATAAAGTCCTTACCAGCAATAGGAGGATGAACGTCAGGGTAAGCTGCAGGCACGATGGCCGGCGGAGGAACAGCCGCAGTTGAAGTAGAGGCAGTCTTCTTCGACGAAGACGCCGCCTTCTTGTCCTTCGCCGCAACGGTCTTCTTGGGAGCCATTGGCAATTAAAGAAGAAGATGACAATGGAGTAGGGAAAATTCGAAGTGAAGGAGAAAGTAAAATAGTTTTCTCTCTCAAACCCCTCTTATTTATAGGAGGACAAGAGATGGGGGAACACGTAGATTGATAACCACCTCGAAAAAGATAAAACCGACTCCTCGAATTTCGTCCCCTCTCTCATAAAGGAGATTCATCCAGGGCATAAAATCTGAAGATTTAATGAACCGACCCTTGGGATCTCCCCTAAAGGCGGCACTAAAATGAATTCGAGGCAATTAATGATGCACACACGTGGTAAGGGGCTATGCGGCCTAAAATCCCTGCGGTTGATTGACTCAATGCGGTCAAAACATCCATGCGACCGAATCATCCATGCGGCCGAGACATCCATACGGCTGAGATATCATATACGGCCAGAAGAATTTATACATGGACATGCTTCTTATTCAAAGTATTTTAATTTTACAAATTGAAAACTTTGAAGGGGGTTTTGTAGAAGCATGGAAAAGAATAAAAGAAAGATCTATGCGGCCAGAGAATCCCATGCGGCTCAGAGAGTTCATGCGGCTCGATCGTCTATGCGGCCCAAACAAGCTCCATACGGCTCAAGGAGGAGCCACGTGGCCTGCAAAATAGCTCTCCTCCCTTGTCCATTACCGTATTAAATGCCTTGATGGCTGGCTGTCAGCTCTGACATGGTGGCAGTTCTGACACAAAGATATCATTATGACTCTCTCATAATGACGGACTCCTTGGGAAGCGAAGAAAATCTCTGACAAGATCCCCCAAGAGTCAGTAACTATCATGCGGCCTTGACACGTAGACAGTCGTATGCGGCCCAAACGGAGACTCCCCTATGCGGCTCACGAAGAGTAGCCCCATGTGGCTCACGGAGATTAGCCCCATGCGGCTCACGAAGACTAGCTCCATGCGGCTCACGTAGACTAGCTCCATATGGCTCACGAAGACTAGCTTCATACGGCTCACAAAGACCAGCCCCATGCGGCTCACGAGGACTATCTCCATGCGGTTCACTCATGTGGTGATCCACACTCATACGGCTCAAATCATTACTATGCGGGCCACTCACAAGCAGCCTTGACACGTGGCCAGCCTTATACGACCCAACTTTCCTGCGGCTCAGATTTCTGCTATTTTGACACGTGGCATGATAGCATGGCACATGGCATCAGATTGATCGAAATCTCTCAGCAAATCTCAATAAAATATTGGGATCAAATCAGATCATTTGTAAATAAGCCAATTAAAGACACGTGTCAAGGAATCCGAGGTTGGCATGATAAATTAGGAGGATTTATGTCAATCAGCATTAATTACCCACAAAAGATTTGATACAATCATATTTATTGCTCAAATCTCGATGAACGGCCCTGATCCAATGATCAAATAGCCGCCGACTTACAAGGATGGGCAATCATTGTAAACCCTAATGAGGCCCCCCCACTCTTATAAATAGCAGGGTGCTATTCCCTTGTAACACACACACACGCAGAGATATAGAGAGAAAGAGACAGAGACATATACAGAGGCAGAGAGAGACATAGAGAACCAGAGAGCCTAAAGAGAGAGCATTTCTTCATCAACGCCCAGCAGTTCTTCTACAGAGCCAAGGCTGCACCCGATCGTCCAAGGAGTAAGGCAGAGCTGCCGTAGCTTTCCCGAGCCTCTATCGTCACCCCCCAGAATCTAAAATAAACAATTGTACTTACATTGTTGTACCTAGATTTTCGTCTCTAGGCTTTCTTTGTACAAGCGAGTTTGTATTGTGAAGTAAAAGTCCAGTCCTCCGATAATTGTTCTGTTCTTTTATATTTTATGGCAAACAACTCCTTCAACTTGTCTTGATAGTTGGTCAGAAACCACTCTGACAAGTCGCTCCATAAATCGTCACCGTGAACCAGTTTAACAACCTTAAGGCACTACTGGGATAAAAGAAGTTTTTATCGATCGACCTGTTGGTAAGAGTCACAGCAACGTATCCTAACATGTCGGGCCCCACATCACCCCTAATGGCTCTAGGCGGTTGTAACTAACTAAATTATGGAGAGAGGTATTTTTGTCATTTTATATTTATATTATATTGTGCCTAGTTAGTTAATTTATATTGTGTATATTTATTTATTTAATATTGTGTTAGTTATTACGGTTAGTGGTTATCCTATTAGTTAGACTTGTGTTAGTGAACCCGTTAGACTGGACACTTGACTAGAGCACAACAATTATCATGACATGACTCATGAACCAACTCATTTGTTTAGGCTCATTTAGACTTATTAGTCATGACCATTTAAATAAAATAAGGATTAGAACTAATCACCAACTTAGACTAGAAGCTCTCATAGGTTAATCAAATCTTTATGACAACTAAAGAGGGGCATTGTGGACATTTCCCATAGGTACATTAGGGCTCCTTATGGCTGGTCATATTACATATATAATCCCGTTATTTCATTCATTAATAGGTCCCACAAACCCTAATTTGTCTCATCTCCATTTTATCTCCATTTGAGAAGAAGACCCAACCTCTACCATTCCCAAATTGATTCCTAACCCATTCCTAGTGTCATCTCAAGGAGGCTTGAGCTTGGATTAGCAAGGAGGAAAACCTGAAGAAGGTGTCCATTCAATTGAGGATTGTGTCCACTAGTGCCATTGTATTGGGAATCTATCTTCCACTAGGTAAAATCTGAAATTAAACCCTCATAATTGATTCTAATTAGTGTAATTAGTCATTTTGAAACCATCCATGCATTAGGACTACTCATGGAGAAAAGCTTGGGCTTTAGTGGACCCATTTGAAGACTTTTTATATAGGATTTTTGTGTCATTTTTAAAAAAAATATGAGAATGGTACAAGAAGTGTTTGTCATTAGCTTTTTTAGGCCGATTTAGTGTAGATTTGATTCTGTGTATCTAGATTTGTGTCCATAAATGGATACTTGTAGGTCATGTCATGATACGGTATGACACGGGGTCAATTTGGGGGGTTTTGGCTTCCTGTACTTGTGGTACACATGTCTAAATACACATGACACTTGACACTAGCGTAAAAATGCCCTAATTATGTCCTAGTATATATTTTAGACTTGCCTATGAAATTTGGTAGGATTCGGACAAGGTTTAATAGGGTATCTTGGACATATCGCAAGCTTGTGTCCCAAGTGTTCAACACGTGTCCCTAAAGGAATTTTTGTGTACTTTTTGAGTTGAGATTTGGAATGTGTGTCCTAAATAGGATAGTTGGTTTGTGCCATGGTATCTCATGATATGCACAGTTAGAATTGGATATGTCATGTGTAAAGTATCCATGTATATATAGGTGTCATATGTATTAGAGTGTGTATGTTACGGATACACACATATAGGCATGTGTGGGCATAAAGGGTGTATGCAAGTAGGTATACATATATTTTTGTGTGTGTCTTATGAGTGATAGCTAGTGAGTATTAGTGTAGTGTTTGAGTGAAGGGTCATAGGGGTGTGAGGTTGGATGGATACATAGATAGAAAGACATAGATGATGATTGATAAATGGATATATTGGTAGTTATATAGATATATAGCTTGATGGATATAAAGATAGGTAAAGGGATAGTTAGATAGATGAATAGGGAAGGGAGAATGTAGCAGTAACACAACAATATTGTAGTTGTCTGCAACATCAAGGCTAGTTGGCTGTAGGCAAAAATTCTATGTTGTGTAAGAATTGAGGAAAAGAGGGATTATAGCAGTGGAGGTAGCAAAAGAAGTAGCAGTAGTAACATCAAGTGATAAGATAGAAGCAGGAGCATAAGGCCATAGAGTAGTAGGCTAGCAAACAGTTGTAGTGTTAGTATTAGCATTCAAGCAGCAGGTTTGAGAGGGTTTATCTGTGCATCTGTGTAGCAGTATAGCAGCATACTACTTACTGCCATCAAAGCTGTAGCAATATAGTATGAAGGTCAGGAGGAGGGGGAGGAGACATTGGGTAGTAGCAGGTAATTACCTTATAGCCCATGTATGTTGTGTGGGTATCCTGCATAGTGTTGTTCATCCCTACATAGGTGTATATGGGCTGCCATCTAGGTAGATATGTAGGTAGCAGTGTCATGTGATAGTATATTTGTGTGAGTGTAGAGGAATACACATAGAGAGTGGAGTGTGTATTCTATCCTAAAACGTGTGTGTGTTTACATGTATAGGTTTGTGGGGACTAGAGAGTGTAATAGAAAGGGAGATAAGAGCATCACGGGTTTGAATGTATATATATATGATTGTGTGTATGTATATAGTGGGGTGCACATGTGTAGTTAAATGAAGTAGATAGGTAGTTAGATTTATAGATAGCTAGGTATATTATAAATAGGTAGATGGACAGGAGTAAAGAGAGGGAGAGGGAAGCATGTGCTTGGCCAAGCAAGCATGTGCTTCAATGAAGCAGCAAGGAATAAGAAGCCTAACAGATATTAGCCTAGCAGTAACTAATAGTAGCTATGAGCAATATGCATAGGGCAGTAGGTAGATAGTGAGTAACAAGCAATAGCATGTCCTTATATTAGCAGTAGAAAAGACAGGGGTTTGGTGAACGACAGGTGGTATCTAGCTAGTTAGGACAACAGTGAGCAGAGTATACAACAATAGGACTGGAGCAGTAAATAGATTTGGAAAGGTGCACGTGCGAGGTCTGTGCAAGAGAGGGAATACAACCCAGTGTAGGTATGTGGGTTATCAGATGTTCCTATGTATATGTCCGAGTATTGGTTTATAATAGGCAAATGACAGTAGATTAGGGGAGGGGCAGTCTCATGTGTGTGCTGCCATTTATCTTGAAAGAGTGTTTAGAGAGTGTTTCAAGAATAGGGGTAGCATTAGGTAGTGTAAAACTGTACATGTGTTTGTGTCACTAGAGAGTGAATAGGGTAGTGTGCAGCCGGGTACAGACAAGGGGAAAGCAAGTTTGGTGAACCTGTGCACAAGTTGCACATGATTGTGTTAGCAGTAGGTAAGAAGTTGTGTGCATCCAAGTAAGTGTAGTCATGTATAATTTGAATAGTGAGGTTCCAATGTGTGTGGGTATGGGCCTATGGTGATTTGGAATTACCAAGGGTATGGTTGGTAGTGGGTAATGTGATACCATGGGTTATCTATGATTATGAATTTGGATATTACCCTATGTATAGGCATAGGTAATAGGTAAGAAAGATGGATTTACCTATGTATTATGTGATATTGTTTAGGTAATAGGGTAAATAGGTTAGAGTACAACCTTGTACAGCCTATGCTTATACAATATATGTAGGTACATAGAGTATGACCTAGTATTAGTTAAGATACCTTAGTATGGTAAGGTTTGGACCCAAATAGCCTAGCTTGATCTAGTTTGACCTAGAAATGACTTGGAGACCTAGAATCGACTTAGAATAGCATGTTTAAGATTCCAAAACACAATTTGACATTGATATCCCATATTTAGGTTTTCGAGGCACCATATCGACTACTGTTGTATTCCACACCGAATCACAGACGTGTACATTCTCTGATAGTTTCCTTTATCTGATACTTGTTGTGATTCATGTTTTTAGTGATGTACGACTTGATTCCTGACACGATGGTCACATGAGTTCGTTGTTATAGTTTCTATTTTCGATATGTATATTGGTCTTATATCTCATTGTATATTTCGATCTCCCTGCTCATGTGCTGACACCATATTATGATATTGTGGATAGCCAATCCTATTAGATTGAGTTGTACTTTTGTTGATAGTCAATCATACGTTACCTGTATGATTCAGCTGTACTATTGTGAACATTGGTATTGACAGAACACTTGTTGGAAATGATGTTTCAAATACAGTTAGTTCAGTTTCTTTTATGTCTAATCCATGTTCAATGTGATGCTCTTACTACTCTGTCTTTCCATTCTTATTACATAATATGTTGGATAGTTATGGTACAGTTCATTATGCTCATCATGTACTACACTCACTATTACTATTTTATAACTTTTATCATTTAATTGGAACTGCTGTTACAGTTTGTGCCTCACTCCATTCTTAAATGGATATATTTTTCATATGATGGTTGCCCTGCCTATTACGGCCTACAGGGTGTAGTAGGCATAGATCGGGAGACTCTGATTCATAAGGGTTTAGCTCCAACTGAGGAGGCTTTAGTGGCAACTCAGTTAGACTAGGTTTTGTACTGGATATGTCTCCAGCCTTATGACTTTGGCCTATTATTATTCTAGACTTGTATTTGAGGTAGTAACTCTTAGACTCTTTTGGACATGTGTTATGTTATGATAGATTTTCTCTGGATATCTAATATCATGTTCTATATCTTTATTATGTTATTTATCTTCCTTTAGTCATAGTGATTGAGTATATCATTGTATTATCCTCCGATTGGAGTTGTGATATCTTGACAGGTTATGATATATACTGCTAGTTAGCATAGTAGACCTAGACAGCGTTCTACCGTCGATGTTGCGGCATAGGTTGGGCGTCGTCTCGTACTCGTGCCCCTACATCGAGTGTAGGTCATGACATATTTTTACTTGTGGCCCATGCAGGTTAGGCTTCACAATTACTGTAATGTCGTGGTAGTGCAACGACTTAGTTGTAATACTACGAGCCTACAATAGGATGTAGAAAATAGGACATTAGGATGAGAGGATACTCAATCATAATTAGTATTCCTTGAAGCGATTCCTGGGATGACCCCTTAGAACCTCACGATAAACTTTATCTCGGAGTCAGTTTCCACTTGTCTTCGTCTACTCTCTCTTGTTCGTCGTTGAATTTCATTCTTGGTAATGTTTCTAAAATTCATTCTTGGAGTTCGTTGTTGACTTTGATTTTTATATCAGATGACTTTTATGGACTAAGTTAAACTATATTTTAATGACATATTCGATGAGGATAATGCAAAAGGTAAATGACTGCCTTGGTTATGAAGTCTAGAGTTATCGCAGCCATACTAGCTGGCATGGCGAAGACACATAGCCTGACTTTGGATATACTTATATTAATTATAGAATTTAGAGTTTCTCGCAGCCATACCGGTTAGCATGGTGATAATTTTAGATATCATGATTATAGAAATAAAAACCTTAGTCATGGACTCTATCGTTTATCACAGCTATACTTACTGGCGTGGCGAGAATTCTGGGTAACAAGATTACGGATATACATATATGATTATCTGATTGTATCTTAAATTAGTTCTTAATATATCATCTATGTCATTCCATTTTGGTTATAATAGGATTTATCTCTATCACCTTATTAGCTCAGGATATAGATATCCTTAGTTCCACTAGTCTAGTTCCTTATTGGGTTTTATTATATTAGTACTGAAGTTCATTGGATAGTGTAGTAGCTTGGTAGTTTGTAGATAGGTTTGTGTCTTTGAGTATTAGTGTTGTCCTACAAATAGTAAATTTGATGTCTTAGTATAACATCCCAAGTGGTACACACCAGTGAATTGAGGATAATCCAAGGTATCAGGTATTTAAGTTAGATTGATGTGAGAGAATAACTGAAGTGAGTATCAAAGGTGGGTAAGGAGACTAGCTGGGACACCTGTGGCACCGCATCATGCCCCGTACCATTTGTGTACAATCTATAGAATCGCATGTTTTAAATTTTTAGATAGGATTTTTTTAGGCTTTGATTGTTGGGGGCTTGACTTAGAAAAGAGTACAACAAACTTAACTTTTGAGTAAAAAAAATTTCTATGGGTGGTAGGATTGTAAATACCTAAATCCTTGAGAGGGGTATTTTTTTTATTTCATATTTATATTATATTGTGCCTAATTATTTAATTCATATTATGCATATTTATTTATTTAATATTGTATTAGTTATTATGGTTAGTGGTTAGCCTATTAGTTAGACGCGTGTTAGTGAACCCATTAGACTGCACACTTGACTAGAGCCCAAGAATTAGTATGACATGAGTCATGAACCAACACATTTGATTAGGCTCGTTTAGACTCATTAGTCATGACCATTTAACTAAAATAAGGATTATAACTAATCACCAACTTAGACTAGAAGCTGTCATAGGTTAATCAAACCTTCATGACAACTAAATAGGAGAATTGTGGACATTTTCTATAGGTATATTAGGGCTCCTTATGGCTGGTCATATTACATATATAATCCCCTTATTTTATTCATTAATAGGTCCCACAAACCTTAATTTGTCTCCTTTCCATTTTCTCTCCACTTGAGAAGAAGACCCAACCTCTACCATTTCCAAAATGATTTCCAACCCATTTTAGTGTCATCTCAAGGAGGCTTGAGCTTGGATTAGCAAGCAGGGAAGCTTGAAGGAGGTGTCCATTCTTGAAGATTGTGTCCACTAGTGCCATTACGTTAGGAATCCATCTTCCAAGAGGTAATCTGAAACTAAACCTTATAATTGATTCTAATTAGTGTAATTAGTCATTTAGAAACCACCCATGCATTAGGACTACCCATGGGGAGAAGCTTGGGCTTCATTGGGCCCATTTAGAGGCTTTGTACATAGGTTTTTGTGTCATTTTTTGGAAAAATTATAGAATGGTACACCAAGTGTTTGTTATTAGGTTTGTTAGACCTATTTAGTATAGATTTGATTGTGTGTGTCTAGATTCGTGTCCACAAATGGATACTTGTAGGTCATGTCATGATACGGTAGGATATGAGATCAATTTGGATGGTTTTGGCCTCCTACACTTGTGGTACACATGCCTAAATACACATGACACTTGAAACTAGCTTAGTAATACCTTAATTATGTTTTAGTATATATTTTAGACTTGGGTATGAATTTTGGTAGGATTCGGATAAGGTTTAGTAGGATATCTTGGACGTATCGCAAGCTTGTGCATCAAGTGTTCAGCACGTGTCCCCAAAGGGATTTCATGTGCTTTTTGAGTTAAGATTTGGAGTGTGTGGCCTAAATAGGATACGGGGTGTTGTGTCATGATATCTCATGATATACATGATTAGAATTGGATATGTCATGTGTGTAGTATCTATGTATATATAGGTGTCATATGCATTAGAGTGTGTGTGTGTATGGATACACAAATATAGGCATGTGTAGGCATATAGGGTGTATGCAAGTAGGTATACATATAGTTATGGGTGTGTTTTGTGAGTGATAGCTAGTGAGTATTGGTGTAGTATTTGAGTGAAGGGTCATAGGGGTGTGAGGTTGGATGGATACATAGATATATAGACATATAGATGATGATTGATAGATGGATAGATGTGTAGTTATATAGATAGATAGCTTGGTGGATATAAAGATAGGTAAAGAGATAGTTAGATGGATGAATAGGGAAGGAAGGAAATATAGCAGTAACACAAAAATATTCTTGTTGTTTGCAACATCAAGGCTAGTAGGTAGCAGGCATAAATTCTGTGATGTACAAAAATTGAGGGAAAAAGGGATTTAGCAATAGAGGTAGCAAAACCAGTAGCAGTAGTAGCATCAAGTGATAAGAAAGAATTAGGAGCATAAGGCCATAGAAGTGGAAGGCTAGTTAACAGTTGTAGTGTTAGTTATAGGATTCAAGCAGCAGGTTTGAGAGGGTTTACCTGTATATCTGTGTAGCAATATAGCTGCATACTACTTACTGCATTCAGTCCAGTAGCAATAGGGTATGAAGGGTTATGAAGAGGGGGAGGAGACATTGTGCAGCATCAAGTAATTGCCTTATGGCTAGTGTATGTCATTTGGGTATCCTACACAGTGTTGTGCATCCCTACATAGGTTCATATGGGCTGCCATCTAAGTAGATATGTAGGTAGCAGTGTTATGTGACATTATATGCGTGTTAGTATAGAGGAATACACATAGAGAGTGGAGTTTGTGTTCTGTCCTAAATTGTGTGTGTGTTTACATGTATAGTTGTGTGGGGACTAGATAGTGCAATAGAGGGAGATAAGAGCAGTAAGGGTTTGAATGTACGTATATGATTGTGTGTATGTGTATAGGAGGGGTGCAGATGTTTAGTTAAAAGAAATAAATAGGTAGTTATATTTATAGATAGCTAGGTATATTATAGATAGGTAGATGGACAGGAGTAAAAAGAGGAAGAGGGAAGCCTGTGCTTGGCCAAGCAAGCATGTGATTTAGTAAAGCAACAAGGAATAAGGATCCTAACGGATATTAGCCTAGCAGTAACTAACAGTGGCAGTAAGCAATATGCATAGGACAGTAGGTAGGTAGTGAGAAACAAGCAACGGGGTGTCCTACTATTAGCAGTAGAAAAGGTAGGGGTTTGGGTGAACAGCAGGTGGTATCTAGCTAGTTAGGAAAGCAGTTTGCAGAGTATATAACAATAGGACAACAGCAGTAAATAGATTTTGAAAGGTTCATATGCGAGGTCTGTGCAAGAGAGGGATACAACCCTGTGTAACTATGTGGGTTAACATGTGTTCCTATGTACATGTCCAAGTATATGTTTGTAATAGGTAAATGAAAGTAGATTAGGGGAGGGGCCATCTCATGTGTGTGCTACCATTTATCTTGACAAGGTGTCGAAAGAGTATATCAAGAATAGGGGTATCATTAGGTAGTGTAATAGTGTATATGTGTTTGTGTCAATAGAGAGTGAATATGGTAGGGTGCAGTCGGGTACAAACAAGGGGAAAGCAAGTTTGGTGAGCCTGTGCATAAGTTGCATTGGACGGTGTTAGTAGTACGTAAGAAGTTGTGTGCAGCCAGGTAAGTATATTAGGCATCTATAATCTGAATAGTAAGGTTCCAATGTGTGTGTGTATGGGCCTATGGGGATTTAGAATTACCTAGGGTATGGTTGGTTGTGGGTAATGTGATAGCATGGGTTATCTATGATTATGAATTTGGATATTACCCTATGTAGAGGCATAGGTAATAGGTAAGGAAGATGGATTTACCTATGTTTTATGTGATAAAGTTTAAGTAATAGGGAAAATAGATTAAAGTATTTCCTTGCATAGCATATGCTTATATAATATAAGTAGGTACATAGAGTATGACCTAATATTAGTAAAGATACCTTAGTATGGCAAGGTGTAAGCCCCTAAATATTTTTATTATTTTAAATAAGGATTTATAATTTTAGAATGGTATTTATATCTTTAAAATGAATTATTATAATTATTAGGAATTTTTTAGGATTCTTAAATAATATTTAAATGATTTTTAAAGCCAAAATTATTAATTTGCAATTTATTAAAATATTTTAAATGCTTTTTACAATTGTTTCAATTGTTTTAAAACCGTTATGCAATATTTGATTTGTCTGTGCAAATTATATTTGCACAGAGCAGAGCGGAGGGGTATATGTGCAAATTAGATTTTGCACATTTCTATGGCGGTGGGTTATTATGTAATAGCTCATTTTTTTGGGGGGGGTTTCTGTAAAAATGTCACCCGACCACCGCCTTTCTCCGTCGTCATCTCCGGCTAATCCGCCGTAACCCTAACCCGAAACCCTAATCTAAACCTTAATTTCCACCGCCATTCTAGCCTATAAAAGTCCCCCGACCTGAACCCTGACCCCAGACATCACCCCGACCACCCTAGCCACTGCCCTAACCTAGTTCTTCCCCGACGAGCTCGCCGGAACCCTAGATCTAGGATCCCCGTCGCCTCGGCCATCGTCGATACCTCCGACCACCACCAATCGACGCGTCTCGACGAGACGACCAAAGCGCCATTTTTTTTCGACCATCCCGACGTCTCCTCCGTCGTGTAAAGCCCCCGAAAGCCACCGCCCATCGGACACGTACGTGTCATTTCTTCTGTGTGTCGAGTCGTGTCTCGTGTACACGTGTGTGGACTCACCCCGTGTCGAGAAACTCAATGGTGTATGTGGACATGCGAGATTCGTGTCGTGCGTGTCGTGCTAGCCGCAGACACAGGACTCGGTGTCGGGTTCTACTCGTGTCCCTAACTGTCAGGACACGGATTTTAAATAATTGGGTTAACGGGTTGGGTTTGTGCTATTAGGTTTAAACCCGCACAATAATGGGTTTTAATAAATAGGGTTTACTGTTTAAAACGGGTATGGGTTTGGGCCGATTTTTATTATATATATATATATATATATATATTTATTATATATATATATTTTATTATATATATATATATATATATATATATATATATATATATATATATATATATATATATATATATAAATATATATATATATAAAAAAAATTATATATATATATATATATATATATATATATATATATATAATACATATATATATATTATATATATATATATATATATATATATATATATATATATATATATATATATATATATATATATATAAAATATATATATATAAATATATATAAAAAAAATAATATATATATATATATATATATATATATATATATATATATATATATATATATATATAAATATATATATATATATATATTATATATATATATATGTATATGTTTCAAATATAATTTTGTGCAAAATGTTATTATGTATAAATTTACAAGTTATTTTATTATATAATTTTATGACTTGTATATTTCACTACTTTAATATATATATTATTAAAGTACTTTAATATTTATTTTATGTATATATTTTAATATATGTATTTTCGTACTTCGATTAATTAAGGCCATTTGAGTCCAGACCTAGCATGGGTTCTGTGGACTCAAATGTGTCTAAATACATTCAAAGTCTGTACAAGTCATATTGTACTTGATTCGTGACTTTGGGTCCCGTATATGGACTTCGGTTCAATTTCGTATACGTGGATAAATTACTAAATATTTAATTATTTATTTTCTAGAAATCATAACTTGATGTTTTTGAATTTTATATATATTTTAGTTGCTATAAAAATATGGGAAAAATTGTATTTAAATACTATGTTAATTTAGCTAATGTAATATAATTTGTCCAGCATTTGATAAGGAATTTTGGAATTTTATAAAAATAGGAAAATAGAACTCATTTTTAGAGTACTTATGTTTACTGATTTTTAATAAATATCTATGAGGGTTTTATAATTTCAAAAAAATTAGTATAAATTTTTATAATTACCAAAGATCATTTTGGTACTTTATTTTATATATATTTAAGCTTTTTGTCTATCATAAAAATTATTGGAACATAGTGTACAGCCTGATTTATTTATTGAATAATTACGACTTACGATGTATTATGTGATTTTAGGTTATTGTAGTATTGGACCTCACCATACCATAGTGTAAAGGCCCTAGAAAGTTGGTTTAGATATTGTGTCACCCCACATTGGTCTCCTATGCTAAAGTTCACCATTTGGCTAGGTGTCCAGTCAGAAAGTCGTGTCGCACAACTAGTATCCTAGTGTTTAACTTAGTATAAAGTCTAAGTTTATGTATTATTTTTATAGTGACGAGACACCTGGATATCTATAGCTTCATATACATATACTTGCTTTGCACAAGGCAAGTACCTCTACAAACTTTATTTACTGCATTAAATGAACTGTGTATAAACCATGTTATATACCAATACCTAAACTGCAAGTCATATCTCTACATGTTTCACATACTTTATACTGCTCTCAGTATCCACCATGCTTCATACCATTCTCGTATCTCTCACATGTTTAGAATCTGGGTTATGGGGAAACTGATAGTTGAGTATGTTATCATGCCCCCTTCTCCCGTACGTACGTACCGAGCAAGGTTAACATTTTATGTATACCTTGTCGTAGGCGCACCAGCTGTATATGTACGTATGTACATCTATCGCTTGTTTACTTGTATGGAAGTACATTTTAGATACTTGTGCCACAGTACATTTTACACCTATTGATGATGACGTACCAGCTACAGTTTTAAACATTACATATACATCCGTCTCTATGACATATGTATCCTTGCCATGATAGTTTATGATATGACATGATTTCCTATTTATTACACTCCTGTTTATTTCATGCTTCGTATATTTAGTTTGTTAGAAACAGTACTTGCTCCCGTCCTGACAGGATAACGTTGTAGGTATACTTACCAAGGAAGAGTTGCTATGTGATTCCTATTATGGAGTTGCCGTCGAGGATCAGGCTTTACCTTACGAGGATGTACCTACGGGGAAACTCGTCTAGTTTGTATAGTTACTCGGGACTTTTGAGAGTAGTCATGTTGTTAGACTATATATTTTGATACTGGTCATGTATCCAGTTTTATTTCTCGACTTTGTATTTCGGAACATATTTATATACGAGATGACTTTTGTGTTTGGAACATTTCTGACTCAATATGATATATAGAACTATTAGCACACTTTGATTATATATTGTTTGTCTTTAGAACAGCTTACTACGCTTTATCTCAAGCGTAGGCTGGACATGACTCGGCCCGGCCCAATAATTTGGGTAGCGGATCATGACATATTTTTAGTGGTGGCCCATGCAGGTCCAGACAAAATTGTTTGGTTACGTCATTGTACCAAGCATGCCTGCAATTAGGAACTTAAGGTAACTAGACAACACTAGGAATAACATTTTAGAACACCTAGAGGATTACTAGGATTGCAATATAGGAAACGCATCATATGCTCGCTATTACAAATTGGACTTTCTTGTTATTTAAGATTGTTTACTTGAATGAGTCCTTATAAGTTCTTTTATTTATTAGATGGTGCTCACCCGCTCATCCCAGTATGCCACACCTGAAAATGGCACACTTCCTATCCAGTCGGTTGACCAGTTGACCGATGCACCTCCACCTCCACCTACCATACTCCCCCACTCCACAAATCCACCGACCCAGATGCCTCTACCACCTTCCACATCACAGTCCCAGCTGGACCCAATACTTCCACCACCACCTATTACTATACCTGCCCAAGCTTCCGTCACTCTCGACGGGAACCAACTGCTCACTCTGATCCAGGGGTTCGTAACGACCCATCAGGAGCAGACCACCCTACTCTGCCAGAGCATAGAGCATTTTGAGGAGCGTACCATGGTCCCACCTCCGGTAGAGCCACGGTAGAGAGCGGGGAATATCAAGGACTTCATGGGCTTGAACCCCAGGGAGTTCATGAGAACTGAGGGCATCATAGTAGCAGATGACTGGCTAGACTCGGTAGAGAGAAAGCTCCTTGGATCTAGGTTGTCGGGTGACCTTCAGGTCGAGGCAGCGAGATTCCTGCTGACAGACTTTGCAGGAGTATGGTTCAGGAATGAGCCGTCGTTCGTGAGAGGAAGAGCCACATGGGATCAGTTCAAGATCCAGTTCAAGAAGAAATTCTTTTCGACCACCGCTAGAGTAGCCATGGGGCTATAATTCCAGAACATCCAGCAGGAGTACCGTTCTATTGACGAGTATGCCACAGAGTTTAGTTGATTGAGTCATTTTGCTCCTAGTCTGGTTGCAGACCCAGAGGAGATGACGCATAGGTTTTGCCATGGTCTAGTCCCAGACATTGGCATTCTTCTAGTGGTAAACAGGACGACTGACTACTATCAGAGTCTAGAGTTGGCCCGGAGCATAGAGGAGCGTCTTCTGTCTTGCAAGAGGCCAGCTTTTATACACCACGAGGGACCTTCCAAGTATCAGGCTTTCCAACCGAGAGCACCGACGCCGCACCTGCAAACATATCGTCCTACCACACTACATAGCCCAACCCCACCAGTTAGAGCCCCGGGACCACGATAGCAGAAGAGAGCTGTGTGTTCATACTATAGGAGGCCAGGGTAAGATTACTCCATCTGTAGGAAGAGGTTGGGGTAGTGTCTAGTTTGTGGGTCTACCACCCACCAGATCCGGGACTGTCCAATAGGGAGGATAACAGGCGTCGGACCACCATCTAGAGGACCGCCGCTCCCGACTCAGTAGCAGAGGTTTGGGCAACATCTGCAGCAGCAGAAGGGACCCCAGGGGAAGGCTTATAGTTTGGCTCTTGAGGCGGAGCCAGAGCAGGTTTTGGAGCCAGATTATTTGGCTGACGTCATCAAAGGTCATGTTTATTTGCATACTTTTCTAGCTCTATGCTTGTTTGATTCCGGTGCATCGCATAGCTTTCTGTCATTAGAGTTTTTGTATAAACACCATTTAGTAGCTATACCTACCGAGGAGATGAGTAGAGTAATGACGGGAGGCAGACCATTACCCATTAGGGCTATCTATAGATGCTCTATTACTATAGCTGGGAGAGAGTTTGGGGGACGATTCTTCGTTATGCCACTCCCCGGGTATGATATCATATTGGGGATGGACTGACTTAGCTATGCTTACGCAACCATAGACTGCCATGAGGGTAGTATTCTGTTCAGTCCCCCAGGTATGGCACCGTTCAGTGTCAAGAGGACAGGGCCGGAGATCAGCCTAGAGCCAAACTGTTGTGCGACATTTGGGGAGTTAGCACCGCCACACCCTATCATTAAGGAGTTTATGGATGTATTTCCAGAGGATCTTCCAGGACTTCCGCCTGACAGAGATGTGGAGTTCACTATAGATTTAGTACGGGGTTCATCACCAGTATCTCGGGCTTGCTATAGAGTGAACCCCAAGGAGGCCATAGAGATGAAGGATCAGATCGATGACCTATTGAAAAAGGGTTTCATTCGATCTAGTGCTTCTCCATGGGGAGCACCAGTACTCTTTGTATCGAAGATGGATGGTACAGTCCGGTTGTGTATTGACTACCGGGCGTTGAATACCATCACCATTAAGAACAAATATCCTCTGCCCAGGATAGATGATTTGTTCGACCAGTTGAGTGGGACGAAGGTATTTTCCAGGATAGATTTGAGATCCGGTTACCACCAGGTGAAAGTCAGGGCTGCAGACATCTAGAAGACGACGTTCAACATAAAGTATGGGCAGTACGAGTTTTTGGTGATGCTATTTGGTCTCACAAATGTGCAAGCTGTCTTTATGAACTTGATGAATAAGATATTTTACCAGTATCTGGATTAGTTCGTCGTAGTGTTTATCGACGACATCCTGATATACTCGAAGACGCCAGAGGAGCACACAGAGCACTTGCGGACAGTTTTGAGGATTCTGAGGCAGGAGAGGTTGTATGCCAAATTGTCGAAGTGTGAGTTCCTTTTAGACCGAGTGGAGTTTCTCGGTCATATAGTCACTAGAGAGGGGATCTCAGTGGATCCCAGGAAGATTACTGCCGTTGAGACATGGAAGGCTCCGACGTTAGTTTCAGAGATCAGGAGCTTCTTTGGATTAGCAGGCTATTATAGAAAGTTCGTCCAGGACTTTGCTAGGATAGCTGAACCCATGACGAAACTGACGCAGAAGGATGCAGAGTACATCTGGTCAGAGGACTTCCAGGCAGCATTTGAGGAGCTGAAGAGGAGGCTGACAACCGCTCCAGTTCTGACATTACCTTCAGGATCTGGAGGTTTCACCATATATACAGCGAAGCTTCGAGAAAGGGGCTAGGATGTGTCCTACAGCAGCATGGGAAAATGATTGCTTATGCATCTAGGCAATTACGGACTCATGAACGAAACTATCCTACCCACGACCTAGAGTTAGCTGCGGTGATCTTTGCATTCAAGTTGCAGAAACACTACTTATACGGAGAGCGAGTGGAAATCTTTACCGACCACAAGAGCTTGAAGTATGTGTTCACGCAGAAGGAGCTGAACATGAGGTAAAGACGATGGTTGGAGTTGATGAAGAACTTCGACATTGATTTACAGTATCACCCCGGAAAGGCAAATGTGGTGGCGGATGCGGTAAGCAGCTAGTGGAGATATTAGACCAGAGGGAGAAGAGGCTGAGGAACAAAGTTATATCCTTGGTCCGAGTAGCTTGGAGCCGTCACTCTCCGGGGGAGCCTACTTGAGAGAGGGAATAGGACATGAGGGAGAGATATCCTTACTTGTTCGACCCAACAGCCGCGAGGGAACCACCCGTTCCCGCTTGATACCTTAGAGGTTAGTCTTAATAGTAGCCTTAGTCATTGTTTGCATTGCTTGTTATATTAAATATTTGTAGAGTCTTCTATCCTTGTAAATTTCGAGGACAAAATTTCTCAAGGTGGGAAGATTTGTAAGCCCCTAAATATTTTTATTACTTTAAATAAGGATTTATAATTTTAAAATAGCATTTATATCCGTAAAATGAATTATTATAATTATTAGGAATTTTTTAGGATTTTTAAATGATTTTTAAAGCCAAAATTATCAATTTGCAATTTATTAAAATGTTTTAAATACTTTTTATAATTGTTTCAATTGTTTTAAAGCCATTATGCAATATTTGATTTGTCTGCGCAAATTATATTTGCACAGAGCATAGCGGAGGGGTATATGTGCAAATTAGATTTTGCACATTTCTATGGCGGTGGGTTATTATGTAATAGCTCATTTTTTGGGGGGGGTTTCCTGTAAAAACGTCACCCGACCACCGCCTTTCTCCGTCGTCATCTCCGGCTAATCCACCATAACCGTAACCCAAAACCCTAATCTAAACCTTAATTTTCACTGCCTTCCCAGCCTATAAAAGCCCTCCGACCTGAACCTTGACCCCAGACATCACCCCGACCACCCTAGCTACCGCCCTAACCTAGTTCTTCCCCGGCGAGCTCGTCGGAACCCTAGATCTAGGATCCCCGTCGCCTCGGCCATCGTCGACACCTCCGACCACCAACAATCGACGCGTCTCGACGAGACGACCACAACGCCATTTTGTCTCGACCACCACGACGTCTCCTCCGCCGTGCAACGCTCCCGAAAGCCACGGCCCATCGGACACGTACGTATCATTTATTTTGTGTGTCGAGTCGTATCTCGTGTACACGTATGTGGACTCGCCCCGTGTCGAGGAACTCAGTGGTGTATGTGGACACGCAAGATTCGTGTCGTGCTAGCCGCAGACACAGGACTCGGTGTCGGGTTCTACTCGTGTCCCTAACTGTCAGGACACGGGTTTAAAATAATTGGGTTAACGGGTTGGGTTTGTGCTATTGGGTTTAAACCTGCACTGTAATGGGTTTTAATAAATTGGGTTTACTGTTTAAAACGGGCATGGGTTTGGGCCGATTTTTATTATATATATATATATATATATATATATGTATGTATTTATATATGTATATATGTATATATGTATAAATATATATATGTATGTATATATGTATATACTGTTATATATGTATAATATATACTGTATTTATATATATATATATATATATATATATATATATATATATAAATGTATTTGTTATATATGTATATGTTTCAAATATAATTTTGTGCAAAATGTTATTATGTATAAATTTACAAGTTATTTTATTATATAATTTTATGACTTATGTATATCACTACTTTAATATATATTATTAAAGTACTTTAATATTCATTTTATTTATATATTTTAATATATGTATTTTCGTACTTCGATTAATTACGGCCATTTGAGTCCAGACCTAGCATGGGTTATGTGGACTCAAATATGTCTAAATACATTCAAAGTCTGTATAAGTCATATTGGACTTGATTCATGACTTTTGGTCCCGTATCTGGACTTCGTTCAATTTCGTATACGTGGATAAAATACTAAATATTTAATTATTTATTTTCTAAAAATCATAATTTTCTGTTTTTTGAATTTTTATATATATTTTATTCTATATAAATATGGGAAAAATTGTATTTAAATACTATGTTAATTTATCTAATTTAATATAATTTTTCCAGCATTTAATAAGTAATTTTGGTATTTTATAAAAATAGGAAAACAGAACTCATTTTCGGAGTACTTATGTTTACGGATTTTTAATAAATATCTATGAGGGTTTATAAATTCCAGAAAAATTAGTATAAATTTCTATAATTAAAAAGAATCTTTCTGCTACTTTATTTTATATATGTTTGAGCTTATTGTCTATCGTAAAAATTATTGGAACACAGTGTACAGCCTGATTTATTTATTGAATAATTACGACTTACGATGCATTATGTGTTTTTGGGTTATTATAGTATTGGACCTCACCATACCATGGTGTAAAGGCCCTAGAAAGTTGGTTTAGGTATTGTGTCACCCTATATTAGTCTCCTATGCTAAAGTTCACCATTTGGCTAGGTGTCCAGTCAGAAAGTCGTCTCGCACAACTAGTGTCCTAGTGTTTAACTTAGTATAAAGACTAAGTTTATGTATTATTTTTACAGTGACGAGACACCTGGATATCTATAGCTTCATATACATATACTTGCTTTGCACAAGGCAAGGACCTCTACAAACTTTATTTACTGCATATAATGAACTGTGTATAAACCATGTTATATACCAATACCTAAACTGTAAGTCATATCTCTACATGTTTTACATACTTTATACTGCTCTCAGTATCCACCATGCTTCATACCATTCTCGTATCTCTCACATGTTTAGAATCTGGGTTATGGGGAAACTGATAGTTGAGTACGTGATCATGCCCCCTTCTCCCGTACGTACGTACCGAGCAAGGTTGACATTTTATGTATACCTTGTCGTAGGCGCACCAGCTGTATATATATATGTACATCTATCGCTTGTTTACTTGTACGAAAGTACATTTTAGATACTTGTGCCATAGTTTATTTTACACCTATTGACGATCACGTACCTGCTATAATTTTAAATATTACATATATATCCGTCTCTATGACATATGTATCCTTGCCATGATAGATTATGATATGACATGATTTCCTGTTTATTACACTCCTATTTATTTCATGCTTCGTATATTTAGTTTGTTAGAAACATACTTGCTCCCGTCCTGACAGGATAACTTGTAGGTATACTTACCGATGAGGTGTTGCTATGTGATTCCTATTATGGAGTTGTCATCGAGGACCAGGCTTTACCTTACGAGGATCTACCTGCGGGGAAACTCGTCTAGTTTGTGTAGTTACTCGGGACTTTTGAGTGTAGTCATGTTGTTTGACTATGTATTTTGATACTCGTCCTGTATCCAGTTTTATGTCTCAACTTTGTATTTTGGAACATATTTATATACGAGATGACTTTTGTGTTTGGAACATTTTTGACTCAATATGACATATAGAACTATTAGCACACTTTGATTATATATTGTTTGTCTTTAGAACAGATTACTATGCTTTATCTCAAGCGTATGCTGGACATGACTCGGCCCGGCCCAACAATTTGGGTAGCGGATCGTGACACAAGGTATGGACCCAAATAGACAAGCTTGATCTAATTTGACCTAGAAATGACTTGGAGACCTAGAATAGACTTAGAATAGCATGTTTCTGATTCCAAAACACAATTTGACATTAATATCCCATTTTTAGGTCTTCGAGGCACCGTACGACTACTATTGATATTCCACACCGGATCTCAGGCGAGTACATTCTCTCATAGTCTCCTTTATCTGATACTTGTTGTGATTCATGTTTTTAGTGATGTACTACTTGATTCCTGACATGATGGTCATATGAGTTAGTTGTTATAGTTTTGTTTTTTATATATATACTATTCTCATATCTCATTATACATTTTGATCTCCCTGCTCATGTGTTGACACCATATTATGATATTGTGGATAGCCAATCCCATTGGATTGAGCCATACTATTGTATGGAGCTAATCATATGCGACCCGTATGATTGATCCATACTATTGCAAACATTGTTATTGATAAAACACTTGTTGGAAATGATGTTTCAAATACAGTTAGTTCAGTTTCTTTCATTTCTAACTCATGTTCAGTACGATGCTCTTATTACTGTCTTTCCATTCTTATTATAGGATATACTAGATAGTATGATATAGTTCATTATCCTCAACATGTACTACACTCACTATTACTATTTTCTGCTATTAGAGTTTGTGCTTCGCTCCAATCCTGACTGGATATATTTTTCAGATGACGGTTGCCCTATCTATTATGGCCCACAGGGTGTAGTAGGCATAGATCAGGAGACTCTAATTCAGGATGGTTAGCTCCAGCTGAGGAGGTTTTAGTGGGACTCATTTAGAATAGGTTTTATATTGGATATGTCTCGAGCCTTATGACTTTGTCCTGTTATTATTCTAGACTTGTATTTGAGATAGTGACTCTTAGACTCTCTTGGACTTGTGTTATGTTATGATCGATTTTATCTGTATATTTAATATCATGTTCTATATTTTTATCATGCCATTTATCTTCCTTTATTCATAGTAATTGAGTATAAGTATATCATTGTTTTGTCCTCCGATTGGAATTGTCATATCTTGACAGGTTATGATATATACTGCTAATTAGCATAGTAGACCTAAACAACGTTCTGCCGTCGATGCTGCGTCGTAGGCTGGGCATCGTCTCGCACTCGTGCCCCTACATCATGTATAGGTCGTGACAGCAGTAAACCCAGCTGGATGAAAGAGACGGCTCCTTTCTGACATTCAAAAGTATCTTGCTTTTTCATTACCATATCTGTGAATGATGTTTCCAGCAGGGACACTAGCTTATGTTGGCATAATCAGATATTCTTTCTTTCTGGGAAAGGCAACTGGTGCATAAGCAGTCAGGGGTAAATGGCGCTCTACAGATGGCACAAACATTTGACGGTTGTTTCAAATAACTATCCAGGCATTTTAGTCCTTTTTGTTTTGGTGGTTGCAGTCCCTATCAAAGTCAAGGCGTCACCAAACAGAAAAGCTGGCCTTAAAAATTGTTTGTTGCTTTGGATAAACTCCTTGTTGTTCTTTATCCACTGAAGAAAGCTTTTGGTTGACTGACGATCATTTCTTAGCTCAAGAAGGGTTGATCTTTATTTATTTAGTCCTCCATGTAAGATACTAAATCATAATGGTTGTGCCTAGCACTCCTTCGGGTGCATCCAAGTAGGACTGTTCGAGCGAGTAAACTAGAAAATAAATTTCAAGGCAAGAAGAAGACTTAGACAACTTTTGTGTTTTGTCATAATGGCAAAAATATGCGCATAAAGGTTCATGCGTAAATTATTTGATGAAATCCAAGACTGAAGTCATTTTACGATATATAATATGGGGTGCGCATAACTGCAAACTGGTCACAGTCTTGCGGTAACTTACAAAAGTGCATGGTCCAAAACGTACATTTTCTGTTGAAGCTTTTTAGCAACAACTATGTGCGTAATTAAAGGATTTAGTCTCCATATTTTAGAGTTCAGTTTCCTCATCTGTTGAAGCTTTATAGCAACAACTACGTACGTAATTAAAGGATTTAGTCTCCATATTTTAGAGTTCAGTTTCCTCATGAGTCAAGACTTATAGGCACATAGCCTTGTGGATTTTTGTTTGCAAACAACAAAAGATAAGAATGTATGTTTTTTCTCAACAACAAAGATAAATAGGGTTTTATCCTGAATCAGCAGCTGAACGACGGTCGATTGTGAGTCGGCGACAACTTCCCCTTACCTTTGCTCAACGACGGCACTTTGATCGAAGCTTTGGGGGCTATTGCTTTGAAACTTTCAACTGAACAAGAGGAGGAAGAAGAAGTTCTTCTCTTTTGGAAAGATACAAATTTTTAGAAAGTAAAACTTTTTCTCTCTTTTCAATCAACTATTTAAAGATTCTGGCAACTAGCCGCATTATGATAAGTGACTCCTCAGATCCTGAGTCAAGCAGATAATTATAATAGACTCCTCGATTCTTGCGCTTTCGTGGCGGCATCATGAAAAGCACAGAAGTCAAAGTGGATTTCAAAAGATTGATAGTTGTCATCAAAATTTTGAATTTTATGCGTCCCAAACACGTCAGAGTTCATGCGCCCCAGCCAGTATGGTTATTTCATGCATCTATTTGATGGAAGATTTTCTGCATCTCAAGTGTTTCAGACTTTATACAGCAAAGTTCCTTTGTGATTATGCGACATTTTCTACTTTGAACTGTTATTTTCATTTGAAGATAGTAATTTTTCAAAGGCAGGCTAGAACTTGGGCATCAGAAAATTACAAGCAAATAAGGGTAGGGGTGAGCATTATTAGGTTTCTAACCGAAAACCGAACTGAACCGAACCGAATAAGCAATTTGGTCGGACTTAAAAACATTTTAGGTTGGGTTCGGCTTAAAATACAAATAATTAGGTTTTCGGTTACGGGTTTGATTATTGGGTATGGATTTGGTTTAAAATCGAAAACCGAATAGCTATATAAAATTACTTATGTACCCTCAACCATAACCCTAGGTATATATCCTAATTTTCTCTTGCTTCCTCCTCTCATAATTTCATTCCTTTTCTAAACTAAAGAAAAGCAGTTGTATCATGACTCTTCTCTCCCCATCTAAAAATGTAAGCCCCTTAAAATTTCTAGGATGTATTTCCACTATTATTTTTTATCTATAAATAGTATTTTTCGTAGCTTTGATTTTAGGAGCACAACGAATGCTAATTTCTTGGAACAACTTTCGTATGATTTGATCTTGACAAGTGTGAGCCCTTGAACTGAAATTATTAATATTAGTACCATTATTATTATTGTCATTGTATATATATGTATATTCCTGAAGAATTATATATCAACCACAACATAGTTAAGAACAAAGGGGAGGACCCCTTATGCAAAGACCAAATATAGGAGGGGGTAAGTGCTAATTACCTATTCAAATTCTTAACGGCAAAAACCAAATGGAATCAAATCTATTCAAAATCCCTTCTCCTTATATCTATGGGATTCAAATCAAGATATGTATATATAGATGAGAGTAGATGCTCTTGAACCCTTCCACCCTAAACCCACATGTTCTTCAAACCCTTCCACCCTAAACCCACATGTTCTTCAAACCCTAGTAACTCCGCCTCCATCCGTTCCTCTATCAGTTGAGACTAGTCCTAGGTGATTGCCATGAAGAGGCAGTCGATTCCCCGAAATAGGTAATCTTCTTCTCTTCACAACCATGTCTTATGATTACTTAAATCTAGTTAGTTTTATCATGCTTTCAATAGTAGTATGGGTACTCAATTTAATACCTAAGAAAACTAGTTAAAGATGTAGTGATTCTTGGGTTAAGCAAATATAGGGATGAAAGTGGTATCAGAAAATCGAGTGGTATCAGTAATGGGTAGGTACTAGAGAGGGGAGTGCAATACGTATCAAGTAGGGAATATCTAAAACCTGTTAACTGTAGGATCGAGTACTTGTGCAAATAGGTGATGTGTGCTTCATCTGCGGGTAAACAACAGTTGCAAGTATCAGTTCTTTGGGACTTGGAGTATTCATAGTACAGGGGAGTATGCTGGTTTCGTTGGTAGCAACCGAAAATAGAGATACCTATAGTATAGAGAGTGGTGAATTTATTAGTATTAGTATTAGTCCTATGACAACGTAAGAATGTGTAGATTTTTCATATGCTAGGAAGGGGCTGCATGTATCCCTTGTGCGCATCTGGTGTGTCAACATGTGCATATCAGTCTATATCCTATAGATGGATGTATGCATTCGCTCGTGAGTGCATGAGAGGATTAGGTACAGACATATGGGTACGAAGTTACCTATTGTTAGGTAAAAGGTTGACTTAGTATGCCTGTGTCGAATAGTGGTAGACTTAGTCGCATACATGTGACTAGGAGAGGCCAGTTGCTATCTTTGTTCTATCAACAAATAGGAAGTATCCAACATTAGTAACCAATTTGGGCTAAGTTAAGCAGGGTTCAAATTCGAGAAGTAGCATTGTGTTCAAATGAGAAATACACATTCTTTCAGTTCTAGATTGAATTATAGCTTGGGGCAGGTATGCCAAAATAGTACCTAAAAGGGTGCAATGTGAATTAGTTATACTAGTTTTGTATCAGATTTTGGGAGGCAGATAGGGGCAGTTGTGTAGGCTAAGTTCAGTTCAGTATAGATGTACCATTGTGTACCCATGTACATGTTAGTGCAAGAACAATACCTATGTATCCTAGGTGAAAATGTATGCGTACGTGTGTAACGACTGCAATAGGTGTGAGAGTATGTATAAAACAATAACTACTATCAAGTAAGGTTACATGCCAGTAGCAGGCATCATACCTATTAGGGATAATAACTGAGAGCATTATAAAGAGAACAAGGATATGTCTCCAGGTTGGGTGTGTATCGATTGGGGTTAGAGTTGGCAATTGACAGATACATATGAGTCAAAGAACATTGGAGTATGGAGGGTAATACAGTTGCAAATGTAGAATGTATCCCAGGCTAGTAGTAGTAAAGCAGCATGTATACAGCTATGTACAACATGTAATAGAGTAGTTATCCTATGTGCGTATACACAGAACATGGGTACAAAAAATAGAGTAGTAAGTTGTGTACGTGCGCACCATAGCAACTACAAAAATTAAGTGCCTTTCAAGAATTGTAGTACCTAGGGTGTGTACAATAGCAACCATAGAAGGGATTACTCCTGCGTGTATGTCTAGGATTGGGATATCAATCATAGGAGTGTGACCAATATACCCTACTAGTGTAATTTAGAATACTGCAGACCTCGTAACATATAAGATCAACTATATATACAAATACGCAAGCATAAGTAGCATATAGGTAATTAGTATATGGTACTAATTACAGATCAATATAGGGTGAGTAAGGGTATAAAGCAAGCAGTAGAATATATATAGGTGATATGGGTATATGCATACTGGTAAGTGCACAAGTAAAGAAGAGTCTCTATAGTAGGTATAGGCAGGTTATGTATACAAGTTATGTAGGCAGGTTATAAAAAATTGGTAAGTAAATAGCCTTGAGTATAGGTAATAGAGTTAACCCTGCCATTACAGGAGACATGGGATTATAGAGCTTGTAGGTGAAATAGGAAGTAATGAACTAGAAGCTAAACATGAAATAGGTAAATTGTTATCTTTTAATTATATCTATTTATTTATTTAGTAATTCTAAATATAGGTTTTGGAGACTTTGACCCAGCATTTGACCCGTATCCACAGCTCAGGACCACAGGAAAGTACATATACTGATTGCTTTTCGATTCCTGATAGTTTTCCATTACATGTTAAACATATGCTTCTCCTGCTATGCTGACGTGCTTGTTACACGGGGTTAATATCATTGATCCTTACATGTTATATTTCTTGACTACCATTTACATGATTACCGTGTTTGTGACCTGTTGAATCCATGAATACTAGTCGGGCGAGAAAATATCTTAGTAGACATGTGCACTATCCTTTCCGTCCAATTGGTCTATCGTAAATAATAGCAGCCGCATACGACACGTGCGTTTGGCCAGATTTACCCCTTAGCCGTTTACATGTCGAACATGATATTTCAACACACATAGATAGATGTCATTTCATTCGATTCATCTTGTTTTCTTCATCATATGCCATGTCACCACATTTTCTCTTCTAGTTGCTATATTTTGTTATAGAGTTGCTTGTTTCCTTTTCTTGCTATACCATGATGCCTGTTACTTTCTAGTTTAAATCCCATATGCTATTTTCATATTCTGCAAGTTCTATCACGTTTTGAATAGCCTGTCATATGTGTGCTGATTCCAATCCTGACTAGATAAACTATTTTTAGGTGATGAGTTAGAGGATTTTTGTACCACTTATTATGAGCATACTGCAGATACTAACCTTGGCATACAGGATGGTTCGGATGCGACCTTAGTACAGTTGCCATCCGCAGATGATAATTTGTTAGATGATATCTAGTTTTGGCCGGATTTGTCTCCGGGAACATTTATAGTTATTTTTATTTTATTTTAGGATTATGTGAGTTGGACAGTGGATTTGTCACTTAATATCATTTGACTCATTCTTTGAGATTATTTAGTTCTATTTCCTATTTGTTCTCTTGAGTATATTTAGCTGCTTTTGAATTATCTATGGAATTGAAAGTAATATGGAATATATATAAACTACGTGGTTGTGTTTGATAAAATTGTGAAGGTTTAGACAACGTTCTACTGCCGACACTGCGACATAGGCTAGACGTACCTATGACTCATGCCCAAATTCTTGGTGTGGGTCGTAACACATTTTTATGGTGGCCCATGTAGGTCATTTTTGCAAAGATTGCGAACTCGTTGTAGTACTTAAGTTAGTCATACTACTGCGGGCCTGCGAATAGGATTAGATTTTATGGACCGTCTCTATATGTTTACCATGTTATTGATATCTATATTTGACCTCAATTACTCTTTGATTTGCATCATATTTGAATCTTCCTACTGTCTAACAATTTTCTTTATTGTAGTCAATGGATTCTCAAGACAGGAACACCACTCCCATGGACACCCCACCAGCTGCAGGCGATTCTTCTACAAATGGGACCCCACCAACATATGGAGGCCAACTTACTCATCTCGGCTATCTGTCACATCCGCAGACCTCGAGATTCTGCAGAGATGACATTCTACCACCTCTGCAGTTTCCTCCACAGACTTCACCTCCAGCACCTGCACTGGACAATAATCAGCTTCTTATGATCTTCCAGCAGCTCATTAATTCTCAGACTGAGCACGACAATATCTTCTGGGATAGTTTGAGAGAGGCTCTTCAGACTAGAGATGCTTCCCAACCTCGTCCAGGAACTTCTAAGAACTTCATGAACCTTAGGCCCTTAGAATTTTATGGGACAGAAGGGATTCTCTACGCTGATGAGTGAATAGAGAATGTAGAGGAATTTCTTCAGATGGCTCGAGTTCCTGATGACTTGAAGATAGAGTTAGCCAGCATGCTACTTTTTGATATCGCCCGGACGTGGTATAGAGATGAGCCTCGATTTTTCGCACCAGATGTGACTTGGGCAGAGTTCAAGGAGTTGTTCAAGAAGAAGTTCTAACCCAACGTAGCTCGAGAGGCTTTATAGAGTCAGTTCGAGAGTTTGGAGCAGGGAAACCTCACCGTTGATGAGTACACCGCAGAGTTTAGTCTCCTCAGCCGCTTCGCAGAGAGCATGGACAGTACCCCTGAAAGTAAGGCTCGAAGATTCAAGAAGGGACTATCTTGCGAGATTCTTCTAGCAGTCGCTACCAGTCGAGCCACCACCTATGAGGAGATCATAAAAGTTGCACAAGGAGTAGAGAAAGAACTGGACCCCAGGCCGAAGAGAGATCGAAATGCGTAAAGAGGAGCTAGCAGCCAATCTGGACCGATAAAACATCTCAATATTCCAGGGAGGACCTCAGTACAGCAGATCACCCACAGCCTCATTTCCAGCAGTAGCAGTTCCAGCCTTCTGATAAGGCTCTAGCACACCAACACCCCCATCCTCGAGTTAGAGCTCCCCCTACTTAGAAGATTTAGCAGAGACAGCTATCTCCTTTTTGCAACTATTACAGGAAGTCGGGGCATGCATAGAAGGTGTGCAGAGGCAACTTGGAGTATGTTTATTCTGTGGGTCGAGTGCACACCAGATGAGGGAGTGTCCTTCAGCATAAATTTATCTAGCTTAGGGGATAGCTCCTGTCCCGAGAGCACCGACGAGGCCTGTGGTAGCCCAGCAGCAGAAAGGGCCTCTACCCACATAGCAGCAGCGCTTTGCCCAGCACTAGCAGCGGGGCAAGGCTTTTGCCATGACGGCCGAGGAGACGGAAGCATCTACAGACGTAATAGCAGGTTCTATTCTCCTTGAAACTTTTCCAGCTATTGCTTTGTTTGATTCTGGTGCTAGCCATTGCTTTGTATCTGTAGCCTTTGTTTTTAAACATAATATTGCATCTGAGCCATTTAATAGTAATTATAAAATCTCGACTGGCAGAAGCATTATCCTAGTCGAGGATATTTGCATCGGACACCGCATTACCTTATGAGGCTAGGAATTTTGTGCCAGTTTAGTCGTAATGCCACTCTCGAGCTTTGATATAGTTCTCGGGATGGATTGGTTGAGTAAACACTATGCCAGTATTGATTGACATCGTGGATGTGTCGTGTTTAGTCCACCTAGAGAGATCGTGTTCGAGTTCGCTAGAGGAGCAATGGAGCAGCGTAGCGAGGCTATTTGTGGAGCCGTGGTTGAGGAGAAAAAGCTAACCCATCCTATCATCGCGGAGTTTTTTGACGTATTTCCTAAAGAATTGCCCGAACTACCACCTGATGGAGACGTGGAGTTCTCTATTGATCTTGTGCCAAGCGCAGAGCCAGTATCGCAGTGAGTATACAGAATCAATAACAAGGAGGTGGTAGTATTAAAGAAGCAGATTGACGAGCTGCTAAAAAAGGATTCATTAGATCTAGTTCGTCACCTTGGGGGTGCTTCGATGCTATTTGTGCCAAAGAAAGATGGGTCGGTACGTATGTGTATCGACTACCGGGCCTTGAACAATATAACAATTAAGAACAAATACCCGCTACCCATAATTGATGATCTTTTCGATCAGTTGAGTGGTGCGCAAATATTTTCAAAGATTGACTTGAGATAGGGGTACCACTAAGTGAAATTAAAGAAGGAGGATATCCAGAAGACGTCCTTTCAGACCAAATACGGACAATATGAGTTCATGGTAATATAATTTTGGTTTACTAATGCCCCGACAGTCTTTATGAACTTGATGAACAAGGTATTCCATCCATATCTTCATCAGTTCATGGTGGTGTTCATAGATGACATACTCATCTATTCGAAGACACCGAATGAGTATGAGAAACATCTGAGGATCGTGCTAGAGACCCTCAGAAAGGAGAAGCTCTACGAAAAACTCTTGAAATGTGAGTTTTTATTAGACAAGTTGGAATTCCTTAGACACATGGTAGTAGAAGACGGTATATCCGAACAAGATTGCTGCTGTAGAGTCTTGGACTACTCCGACTACTGTGGCATAGATCCGAAGCTTCTTAGGATTGGCGAGGTACTATAGGAAGTTAGTTAGGACTTTGCGCGGATCGTAGAGCCGATGATTAGGCTCACTCGGAAGGACGTAGAGTTCGTGTGAATGAAGGACTGCCAGGCTGCGTTCGACGAGCTGAAGAAGAGGTTGATGATAGCTCCAGTATTGACATTGCCATCAGGATTCGGTGATTTTTCTATCTATAGCGATTCTTTTTTTAGAAAGGCTTGGGGTACGTTCTAGATCAGAACAAGAAGGTGGTGGCGTATGCATCCAGATAGCTGTGACCATATGAGAAAAACTATCCTACCCACGATCTAGAGTTGGCTGAAGTCATTTTCGTCGTAAAGTTGTGGAAACATTACTTGTACGGAGAGCTTGTGGATATATTCACTCACCACAGAAGCTTGAAGTACATTTTCACACAGAAAGAGCTAAATATGAGGCAACACAGATGGCTGGAATTCATGAAAGAACTTGAGATCTCCTTGTAGTATAATCTGGGGAAGGCCAACGTAGTTGCGGATGCCTTGAGTAAGTATCCAGTAGCTATGTATTTGACGATGGACCGACATCTGTTAGCAGACTTAAAGGGTTTGGGCATTGAGGTCATCATTTTGGGAGTTGAGATGCAGATGATGGGAATACATATTCAGTCCGGATTGACAGAGAAGATTAGAGAGGTACCACACCAGGATAAGAATCTAAGGAGTATCATAGCTCAGGCATGGGCCAGTTTGTTAGAAGACTACCATTGTAGAGGATGGCTCGTTGAGGCAAGGAACGAGATTTTGTGTACCTAGCAGAGGGCTGCGAGAGGAGGTCATGAAGGAGGCGCACCGTTCTCAGTATTCTTTACATCCAGGAGCTAACAAGATGTACAAGGATCTGAGAGCCCACGTGTGGTGGTATGGTTTGAAGTGAGAGGTGGTATGCTCATTTCTAGATGCCTTGTGTGCCAGTAGGTCAAAGCCGAGAGGCAGAGACCAGGGGATTGCTTCAGCCATTACCTATTCTTGAGTGGAAACAGGAACATATCACTATGGATTTTGCTTTCGGTCTTCCACGTACGCCTGGAAGGAAGGACGCGATTTGATTCATCATTGATAGGTTGACCAAATTGGCCCACTTTATACCATTCAAAGTGGGACTATCCACGGAGAGGTTAGCAGAGTTATATATGAAGCTGAACGTCAGGTTGCATGATGTTCCAGTGAGTATCGTCTCCGATCGGGATAACAGATTCATGTCCCAGTTTTGGAGGAGCTCGCAGGCTAGCTTTGGTACTTCGCTCAAGTTTAGCACTGCATACCACCCTCAAACGGAAGGACAGTCGGAGCAAACTATTCAGATGCTCGAAGATATGCTTTGGACATGTGTGCTAGACATTGGTGGCTCGTGGAAGGACCATATTCACCTAGTGGAGTTCTCCTTTAATAATAGCTACCAGGCTAGTATCAAGATGTCCCTTTTCGACACTTTGTATGGCCGGAGATGTCGTACCCCACTATCTTGGGACATCATGGGTGAGAGAGCACTGTTGGGGCTTGAGATGGTAGTAGATGCTGAGAGAAAGTAAAGTAGATTAGATGGCGACTTTATGTGGCTCAGGGCCGACAAAGTACTGGGCCAACAGCCAACGAAGACTATTAGAGTTTGAGGTATAACCTTCCTTAGTTTTAAGATTGTTAATATCGATAGAAATAGGTAATAACACTATGTTTAAATCTAGGTTGGCAATTTGGTGTTCTTGAAGATATCTCTGACACGAGGTACGATACGCTTCGGGGGAGGTAGGAAGCTCAGTCCGAGATTCATCGGACCGTTCGACATTCTTGAGAAGATTGGAGCGGTGGCATACCGATTAGCATTACCGCCTGCACTGGAGGAAGTGCACAACGTATTTCACGTGTCCCAGCCTAGACGATACGTGGCAGACCCTAGCCATGTGCTAGATCACTCCAAGATCGAGGTAGGCTCGAGCCTTAGCTACCAGGAGCAGCTGGTGGAAATCATAGATCACAAAGAGAAGGTACTGCATAACCAGACGATCCCGTTGGTGCGTGTCGCTTGGAGGCATCACACTCCGGACGAATCCACATAGGAGAGAAAAGATGAGATTTACGAGCGTTACCCTTATCTTTTCGAGTAGTGAGGTATATTTCTACCTTGTATCTATCTTTAAATTTCAAGGACGAAATTTGTTTAAGGAGGGTATATTTGTGAGCCCTTGAACCGAAATTATTAATATTAGTACCATTATTATCATTATATATATATATATATATATATATATATATATATATATATATATATATATATATATATATATATATATATATATATTCCTAAAGAATTATATATCAACCACAACATAATTAAGAACAAAGGGGAGGACCCTTTATGCAAAGACCAAATAAAGGAGGGGGTAAGTGCTAATTACCTATTCAAATTCGTAACAGCAAAAACCAAATTGAATCGAATCTGATTCAAAATCCCTTCTCCTTATCTCTATGGGATTCAAATTATGATATGTATATATAGATGAGAGCATATGCAATCGAACCCTTCTACCCTAAACCCACTTGTTCTTCAAACCCTAGTAACTTTGTCGCAATTAGTTCCTCTTCCATTCGAGACTAGTCCTGGGTGATTACTAAGTAGACGCTGTCGATTCCTCGAAACAAGTAATCTTCTTCTCTGCACAACTATTTCATATGATTCCTTAAATCTAGTTAGTTATATCATGCTTTCAATAGTAGTATGGGTAGTCAAGTTAATGCCTAAGAAAACTAGTTGATGATGTAGTGGTTTTGGAATTAAGCAAACATAGGGATGATAGTGGTATCTAAAAATCGAGTGTTATCAGTAATGGGTAGGTACTAGAGAGGGGAGTGCAATAGGTATCAAGTAGGGAATATCTAAAACCTGTTAACTTTAGGATCGAGTACTAGTGCAAATAGGTGATGTGTGCTTCATCTGTGGGTAAACAACATATACAAGTATCAGTCCTTTGGGACTTGGGTGTATACATAGTGCAGAGGAGTATGTTGGTTTCATTGGTAGCAACCGTAAATAGAGATACCTATAGTATGATAGAGGTGAATTCATTAGTATCAGTATTAGTCCTGTGACAGCTTAAGGAAGTATAGATTTTGCACATGCTAGAAAGGGGTTGCATGTATCCCTTGTGCATATCAGGTGTGTCAACATGTGCATATCAGTCTATATCCTAGTTCATGAGTGCATGAAAGGATTAGGTACAGACATAAGGGTACGAAGTTACCTATTGTTAGGTGAAAGGTTGACTTAGTATGCTTGTGTCGAATAGTGGTAGACTTAGCCGCGTATATGTGACAATGAGAGACTAGTTGATATCTTTGTTCCATCAACAAATAGGAAGTATCCAACATTAGTAACCAATTTGGGCTAAGTGACAACAGGGTTTAAATTCGAGAAGTAGCATTGTGTTCAAATGAGAAATACCATTGTATCAGTTCTAGATTGAATTATAGCTTGGGGCAGGTATGCCAAAATAGTACCTAGAAGGGTACAATGTGAATTAGTCATACCAGTTTTGTATCAGATTTTGGGAGGCAGATAGGGGCAATTCTGTAGGCCAAGTTCAGTTTAGTATAGATGTACCATTGTGTATCCATGTATATGTTAGTGCAAGAGCAGTACCTATGTATACTAGGTGAATATGTACGCGTGCGTGTGTAACAAGTGCAATGGGTGCGAGAGTACGTATGAAACAATAACAAGTATCAAGTAAGGATACCTGCCGTAGCAGGCAACATACCTACTAGAGATAATAATTGGGAGCATTATAAAGAGACAAGGATACGTCTCTAGGTTGGGTGTGTGTCGATTAGGGTTAGAGTTTGTCATGACCTGCTCCCGAATAATCGGACACGAATCAGACATGCCCAGCCTTCGTCGTTAGACACGATGATGTAAGTTGTACCAATCCTAGGGAAACTACAAGTCCAGATAAGAATGAATATAAACCACAGCATCTATAATATCGAATCCTAGAATCAAAGTACTTATCTAAGAGTTATTACAATTTCCAGCAAATGAAATATAAACTGAAGTCTCTAATACAAAGTCTAAATGAAACTACAGGGGAAAGTACTAGGCTTCCTCAGCCTCTAAGTCCAGAGCAACACCAGCTAGCTCATAGGTACCCCCAGGCTCCTGCCCGTAATAAGTGTCACAGATAGCCTCCATCTCACCTGCAACATATCCTAGTCAGGAGCGGAGCTAAGTATATCCAAGGAAATGAACATGAATATCATGACATGGAAATGAATACAAGAAAAATTTAAAGTACGAGAAATAAGAACATAAAATAAAAGCTGAACATGAATACTGAGAAATAAATACAGGAAACATGAAATGAAGCCTGAACATGAAATATACAATGAACCTGACGTGTGTAATATATCGAAATACATCCAGTGTGTGATCGGCTTGGGTAGAACAGGGAACATGAAATGGTACGGCTCAGGACCCGCGTGCATGGTACGAGGCCTAAGCTATTCACATGAATTGTAACTCGGGTTTGATCACACATCTGTAGTATTTCCCCTCCCAGACACAAGTAACTTAGGGAACAAGATACAAGACAAACTCGTGAAGTATCATGTCATCAAGAAGGTACAAGCATGAATACAAGACATGAAGTAATGGACAAGTCCGAGAAGTATACTTGCCTTGCTCAGGGTGATCAAGTAGGGGTAGTAAAGCTGGATATCCTCCTGTTATAATTTATAATTTGATAAGTCAACAATTAAAAGTTGCTATTTATAGTCTAAAAGATCACTAACATATTCCTTAGTTCCATCTTGTTAACACTAAACTTACCCTATATATGATTCATTACATAATTGAGAAAATTTGAGTGGCATTCCACTTTTTTACGCTTATTTAAGGTGCACCCCACAAGTTTACATGAATGTATGACACGCCCCACTTTTGATGGTTTCAGTCCAAAACGAATGGTCAACCACTTTGACCAATTTTTTTGGACAAAAATACCCCTTGTCTGTTGTCCTATTCCCCGCATCAACTATCTGTCTTCCTCCGCCGTGCTCGGCCCCCCCTCCACGGCGTCGTCGCACCCCACCCTCCCCGACCTCGCCGTACCCCCTCGGTCATCACCACCACCACCATCACCACCATCATCACCATCATCACCACCATCAACCATCATCACCATCACCACCACCACCAATAACACCCCTCCTCCCGTACGGTGGCAGCAGCGGCACGCGGTAGCAGCGGCGACGCACGGTGGCAGCAGTGGTGCGACGACACGAGGTGGCAGCAGCGACGCGGTGGCGCTTGGCGGCACGTGGTAGCAGCAGCGGCGCGACGGCTAGCGATTGCAACAGTGCCGGCGTGGTCGGTGACTGGAAGGGGGCCGGCGTGGTCGGGGAGGGGGCCGGCGAGGTCGGGGAGGGGGGAAAAACTGCCGGCGAGGTCAGGAAGGGAGGAGAACTGCCGACGAGGTCGGGGAGGAGGCCGGCGCAAGGATCGGGTAGGGGCATAACGAGAGAGGGTATTTTCGTCCGAAATAAAGGGTCAAAGGAGTTGACCGTTAGCAATAGACGTTTTTCGTCAAAAGTGGAGGGTGTCATACATTCATGTAAACTTGTGAGGTGCACCTTAAATAAGCATAAAAAGTGGGGTGCCACTCAAATTTTCCCTACATAATTTAGTATTACTCTACTATGGGATAATTAGTATACTAGATATCCTTCAGAGTTCAACCTGTTAACATATGATATCTACCATACATCTAATTTATGACTGGACTTCAGTTATTTAGACCAAGCTTGCCAATCAAGTGGAACTAGATTTATAATTCTACAATGTTTTCCAATGGTATTAATCCCAAGTGGTTCCCACAAGGCTCTGGCAACATGAACCACCCCCAAAATACACTAATACATTAACTAAAGTAAGGTATCCAGGCATTGACATGTTAGTAGGTGGGATATCAACTGGTATCAGCCTATCAATAAAATGGAATACTTCTTACTACCACTGATTGAACACTTTCTTTCCTACAGTTCAGAGCAACACCTAGGTAATGTAGATATAAACTAGTCTAGAACTCATAACCAAATTCTGAGGCAATGCTCCAAACTTGTGAACCCAAGCACTGATACCTGGTGTCAGTAGAGCCTAACCCATAGGATACTCTACTTCACTCATTTCTGAGATAAAAACTGAATGAACCAGCTAACCTTATTCCCAGTCAGTTAGACAATTCGACTGTTCAGTTCTACCTGCATCATAGTATTTCTCTCAATGTAGTAGGTAGGACCCAATCAGTGATTCACAACTGAATGTCCCCTACCAAATACTATCATAAAAGCAATATTGATACTCAGGTTGGTTCAAAATTTTGCAGCCCTCATAAGAAATCAAAAACTTGTAACATAGGCTAAGGTAACTAGAAGAGATCTTAAGTACACAATGTAAACTCAAGAACCAGGTATTATAAGTTAAAATTTTGATAAGCCTGCTGCTGCACAGTAAGCTCAGATTGCTAATATCCTCTCTAACCTACTAACCAGTTAACCTTGGGATCACCTGATCATGCAAAAAGGAACTCAGCCTGTCCCATTATCCATTATGCAACAACAAGAGGAACAAACTCTCAAATCATTTAACTTCAACCTAAATTAACAATTTGAAATAGACTCAACAAACATTGTTCTTCTAATATTCCCATGATAGATGTCTGATCGACACATTCATTCGTATCAGTTTAACTCTAATACTGCGACTAATATCAAATGGTATGATCTAAGACACAAAGTCCAACCATCTGATACTCATCTACCCTCTAGAGGTGATAAAATCCTAATGAACATACATCAACTAGCTAATTGTAACAACAACAATTGATAGATCAAAAGTTACCTGCTACAAGTTTGTTCTGAAATTCCTTGCAATCAAACACAACTACTCGACTGATCCAATCCAATTCCTAAATCACAATTCAAACGAAGAGCAACAAAACAGAGTGACACATGTCAACAATAAATTGGTATACTGGTTTGAATTAGAACAAAATATTCCATGCTTTGACACTCACCTAATTTTGATTTCAAAGGTTGCAATATCACAACTAAAGGATTTCGACAGTCCCTATGGGCCGATCTGAAAGAAGATTACATCAGCGATCAAAATCCGATCGGCTCACGAATAGAATTAAAATTCTAAAGAAAGAAATAAACATGAGTCCAAGCATCAGCTTGGATGAACTCACCTCCTGTGTTGTTCGATGAAGACAAATAGATCAAATTGATCATTGATCTACCAGATCTTGATAAATGGAGGAAGAAGAACGATCCCCATAGCCAATTTGGTAGACATTAAATCTAAGAAATTAACTAGTTCTAATCAAAATCTATTTGATTCAGGAAGACAACAGATCAATCGAACAAGAATGAACCTACTCAGGACGTCAGGAAGCTCTGGTATGCCACTCCAACTCCTCTGGAATAATGCCTCCGGTGAACGCCAGCTTCTCGCTGCTGCGTCTAAGGAGCTATGTACTTCTCGTCGATCTACGCAGAAGACTCATCGAGATGTCTGTGTTTGCCATGGATGTTCTTCTCAGAAGTAGATTCGAGAGGGATGGATTAGGAAGAGGAAGAAGAAGGAATAGAATTCTAGATCTGATGATGAATGGAGGAATTTAAATAGGAAGAGAAGGCCGGATATAGAACATGCTGTTCGTTGATTTGGTGCCAAACAATTGGGATTTCTCAAGGAAAATGAAATTCTGTTAGGAAATTTGAATTTGAAATCTCTTACCAAAAGTTCACAAATCAAAGAAAAATGTAGAGTGATGTCCCTGCAATTCTTCACACAATGGGAAAAAGAATCTTTTTGAACCAATTGATTCTCTCAATTGAAAAAGAAAAACTCCTCCTGATCGACCAAGGATTTGGGCTAAGGTGAAGATTGGCTGATACATTATTTGTTTAAGGGAAAATAATAGGTTTTAAAACCCCAAGCAACTAGATTCAAAATATATTGAACAATTATAGAAATTATACATAGAAAAATTTACTATTTCTATTTACCGTTGACAATTATTTTGAAAAATATATATATATTAAATCATTCGAAAAGTGGGGTTACAAATATCTCTCCCTTGAAAAATTTTGTCCTCAAAATTTGAAGGACAACCAAATGAATCTCAAAAGTAGAACATAAAGAAAGTTTAAACATAGGTCCTTTATTGAATTAAAAATATACTCTCAATATCAAAGTACAACCATGCAAACAAATTGGGATAACGCTCCTGCATCTCGTCCTCGCGCTCCCATGTGGACTCCTGTCACTACCACATTTTAGCTTGAGGGTATTTTGGTCATTTTGTGACATTTGAATTATTTAGGATTTTGATTAATTAGTGAATTTTAGATTATTTTAATAATATTTAAATTGATGTATTATGATTTTGGTTATTTTTCATATTTTAATATTTTGGGAAAATTTTATATTTTTAATATTGTTTTTGTTGGATTTGTTTAGTCGGGTTTGAGTTTCGTCTCGTTCTGACTTGTATTATGACCCGGATAGCTTAAACTCTAGATGGGACTCAATATTAAGTTAAGCATGGCCCACAAAACCCAATATTTAAGTTAGTTAGTTAGACTAATTTTTATTATGTTAGAATGGTTAAGTTAGAGACTCAAAACTAGATCCTTTGACCCCAAACTTGAACCTAGTCTAGACTTAACCATATGAGACTAGAGAGGGACAATTAGGACATTTCCCATTAGCCCTAATGGACACTTTATGGCAGCCACCTTTAGGGGAGAATGATTCATTTTATTTATTACAATCTTGTCTCTTTTATTTTCCTTTTGTTCTTCCCTAATTTTAGAGAGCCTTCCCTTTGATTTGATCTCCAAATCAAATCATTCCTTCACCAAATCTTCCCTCAATCATTCCTATTCTCCAAGGGAAGGGTGCTACCAAGGATTGGAAGAGAAGTTCAAGGAGGAGTGTCCACTTTGAGGGATCTTCGTATCGGAGCTGTCCCCTAAAGGATTTCATTGGGATTCCACTCCCAATAGGTAAAACCCATCCTCTAAATCGATTTCCTTTGCATATAAATTAGTTTTGAATCCGTAGGATCCATCCTCATGCATGTGTCCCCTTTAGATTCAAATTTGAGGCCATTTGGAGCTCTCTTGAGGATTTTAGATATGTGTCTTATGTCCTACTTGATATATCCCAAATTAGGACACCCATGTGTATGTATGTATGATAATAATTAAATAGATATTTAAATTCAGTTTTAGAATGGTTAGATAGTGGATTGATCTTAGTTAGGATGGTTAGAATGAGTTTCATTTGGATACCTATGTTGGTATCCAAGTATCTTGGCCTACATGTGTTTCTTTTGTCCAAAACAACTCAAATTCGTCATAATATTCATCCACGTTTTTATTAACCAAAGCAACTTAGAAATGTCATAACTTTTAGCTTAGGACTCCGTTTAATCTCCTGTTTTTTTAAAAGAAGCTTTCCAAATATATATTTTAATAAGCAAATCGTTCTGGAACTTTTTGTAAAATTATTTGAGTGTCAGCTATCTGAAAGACAAATGCGTTTCGGTGTTTTTGCGATTCCGGGAGCTTCCGGACACGAAAATGCGATCCGTTTAAAGTTTCAGAAAGCTAACACGAAGGGATACGACATAATTTAATCCTAGAATTTAGTGAAGGCCCAATTGGTAAAGTATTGGTTTTAAGTAGAAGAGTGACTATACGACATATATTTGTGTAACCTATGAGCCTATGTAGTATGGATATTAAATGAATGTAGAGTATGTAATGCATGATATGTTAGATGAATGAAATGATATATATGATATGTATCTTCTTTACATTAATGTATATATATGGTTGAATGCAAGCATGTAGGAATGCAATCAATGTAATGTATGTATTCACATATTTTTAAGTTAAATATATGAGTTTGTATGCACATATTATATGTATGCATGTATGCAGGAATGAATGTAATATAATGTAGAGTATGTATATATGAATGTAATGTATGCAAGTATATAATGTATTCAAATATGTCTGTATGCATCTATGTATGTATGTATAGGTGAATGAAAGAATGCAAGTATGCATATATGATATGTATGTAGGCATGTATGCAATATATGTATGTATACATGATATGTATGTATGCATGTATGCAATATAAACATGTATGAATGTATACATGTCTGTTGTGTATCCATGTATGTATGTGTGGATACATGAATCAAGTATGTATATAGTGATAACATGAATGAATGAATGTATAAATGCATGAATGGATGTCATATATAAATGAATGAATGAATCAAAGGTATAAGTAAAATATAATGCATTGTAATGAATGTTAACATATATAATGTATAAAAGTATGTATATAAATGTGCATGAATGTATATATCTATGTAACTATGTAAATATGCAAGATGTAACATATGCCTATATATATAAATATGTATGTAATGTGGATATACATGTATGTATGAAGGTATGTATTTATATATAGTATCTATTTTATATTATGTATTGTTGTGGTTCACATTGTCTTGTGATTGTGTGAGTGCTAGCCTAGGCTTGGTTAGTCCTAGTGAGACTTGTTAGACTTGTTTGGGCTAGGACTTGACCTAGTTGACCTAGTTTGACTAGTATGGTTGACTAGAGTTGACCAAGTGTTGACTTTAGTCTAGTTTGACCTAGGCAGCATGTAGATGCATTGTTGCAGTCTATTTTACTTTTGGACATGTAGTGACTTGTACTATTTTATAGGAGCTAGACACCACTCCTCGGACAGTATATTCTCTTTCGATATTCAGGATACCAGGCGAGTACATTCTCTGATCATTTCATAACTTGCTTAGGATTATATTCCTGCTCTAGATTACCTTATTTGATGCTGTCACAATATTATCACGGATTGGTACTATATGGATCCCTACATGAGATGTTATCCCCCTCGGGAGCATCGGATACTTCATGTCATATGTTTCATGTACATCATGTATTCCGCTCTCATGTTATTCATGTTTCTCATTTGCTTCATGCTCGTTCATGCACGCTCGTGTACTCTCATATGCTCTCATGTTCGGTCATCTTTCTAGTGTACTTTATATAACCTATACTTCATGTGCATCCATTTATGGGCCTTCATGTGAAATTTATGTGCAATCATTTATGATCTCTCATGTATACTTCATGTGCACCCATTTATGGGCTTCATGTGAAATTCATGTGCACTCATTTATGAGCCCTCATGTATACTTCATGTGCACCCATTTATGGGCTTTCATGTGAAAATCGTGTGTAACAATGTGTCTGGATCCTTGTGTATTGATTGGGGTATGAGAGAGTATAAATAATCATGTGAACAATTCCAAATTAGTATAACCATGTGCCTCCTTTAGTATATTCATGTGCAAATCCAGCCGTTCACATGTCGACTTTGTACTCTAAATCACTAGTCACTGATAGTTCTCTACTTATAGTAGATATTTCTATTACAGTTTCTCTATTTACATCATGTACATTCTTTCAGTTTCATGTATCGTACTCTCTTGCATGTTTATATTTTCTAACCTGTTTTGATCTGCGTGAGATGTATTGTGCTCGCTCCTGTCCTGACTGGACCTGTTGAAAATTTTACAGAGGATGATGAGGCTCTGGTGTCTACCTATTATGGTGCAGCTATAGACAACACTTGTGACTTGGACCCACTTGCAGTAGAGGATCTGCCACCAGTGATTTAGACTGCTAGCTTATACTCTTACCTTATCTTCTCATTGATATATTATTGTATATATTGGGAGTTTGTTTTATCTGGATGTTTGTGGAGATGTATCATGGACACTTAGACTTTTTCTATTGTATCTCTTATGTGGATTCATATCTATCTATCTATCTTATCACTTTCTGCCTTAGATGTGATTGAGACTGTATTCTGTTATGTCACCTCCATTCGGAGTGTATATACTGTACAGGTACCTTATATATTGTTAGATGATTGACCTAGGACAGCGTTCTACCGCCGATACTGTGGCATAGGGGACGTACCCACTCTCGTGCCCTTACTCTAGGGTGCGGGTCGTGACACATTTTTAGTGGTGGCCCATACAGGTTGAGTTTATGTAGTGGTATTCGAACTAGAGTATCACTACAGCCTGCAGTAGGATTAGTATATATTTTAAAGGTACTCAATCAAAGTTAGGATTCCTTTAGAGATTTCTGGGACGACCCTTGAGAATCTTATTTAAACTTCAATTTGAAATCCTTTCCCTTGTTTGTTCGCTCTCACTCCTTGATTATTGAATTTGATTTGATGGATCGTTGTTGATTTGATTTTCCTATCGAGATGAATTTTATGGCTTGAGTTACGATATTTTTTGATAACATATGTTGATGGGAATAACAGGGATGGTAAAACGTCTCCTTGATTATGGAACCTGTAGTTTATCGCAGTCATATTAGCTGGCGTGGCGGAAACATAGAGACCTGACTTCGGATGTACGTATCTTGGTTATGCGATTTGGAATTTCTTACAGCTATACTAGTCGACATAGCGAGAATTCCAGATGACAAGATTGTAGAGGTGCATACCCCAGTTATGGAATCTATCGTTTATCGCAGCCTTGCTTACTGGCACGGCGAGGACTCTGAGTAACATGATTTTGTACAGACGTATATGATTATCAGATTGTATCTTGAGAAGGTTTTTAAACATATCATCTCTATCGTTCCCTTCTGTGTTATAAAATTGTATTCCATCATCAAATAACTTAGGAGTAGGGATATTTTAGTTTTGTAGAGCTTATTCATATGTAGTTCTTTCATAGTGTAATGATATGATGACTTGTAGAGTGTCGGTGCCCTAGAGATGATAGTTAGCATTGGTATTAGAATAATAACCCATTATAGATGATTTCCTGTTATTTACAATACCTACCAGTTTTCATATAGGATGTTAGTCTGCATTCAGCCTTGATGATTTATTATTTTCCCTTACCCTTTCCAGTAAGGCACCCATGACCAGAGCCCGTCCTTTAGTATAGTTGTAGCTTCACCTGAGACTGAGAGGTCTATATATATAGATAGGTTACAGATGATATGGCATATGGGATATGGGTTTGGTTGGTATCTATAGGTCATTGTTGTATAGGGTATTGACATGTTGTTTAGCCTGTAATTAGTCCAGTTTTCCATTTTTAGTTGAGTCTCTTTGTGTTGAGTTCAGTCATGTTTGTTCAACCTTTATAGGCAGTGTGCAGACCCTTCACTAGATACCTTGTCCCCTTGGTTCAGACTTGTACAAGTTGTTCACTGCACTCAGTATTTCATTATCTACCATATTGCATCATAGATTTCACTGGACCATTGTTCAGACCCCAATTATTGACTCACCAATATGACCATCAATCCCTTATCATATTCTACATATCTAGAGAGTTAGTATCATACATATTAGAGGACTGCACTCATCCTTACCTTCTGGACATGGTGACATATTGCATCTCTTAACATTTTACCTTACTTTATAGCCTTGCAATACCCTCAAGCCCTACAGTAGAGTTTAAACCCTTTGTAACGCCCCAAGACCAGAATACTGGAGAGCGGGGGCGGACATAGCCAGCTACGTATATTGAAATGGGATCCACCTCGCTATACGGTCACGGCTGTCTAGATATGAGGGTTTACTACAAGCCAACGATCTCTTAAGGTCAAGCCTACTGTCTCAATCTCAAGCAAGTAATATAGTGACAAGATGTTAGACCATCAAATATACAATAAAAGGCGTCCCAAATATTACATATTCAGCTGATCATGAAGCTAGTCATACAAAATGTGAGGACTAGCAAGAGTTAAGTCATACATGATCAACCCTAGGATTTGTTAATCATGTTTACAGCCCGTAGGCAGACAGTAAGTAAATATGCATCGAGCTAACAGGTGCTCGTCGGCTAAACGCCTCAAAAGAATAATTTTACAATGTAGTGGGTGAAACAAAATGGAAAACCCACTCGTAGCCCCGGTTCCTTCTAGTCGCCACCATTGGGCTGGAAGTTCGGTAGATCCTCGGGTGCTGCTCCGAAATCTGGCCACACAAAACCAGCTGGGTCAAACCCCAGAAAGAGCAAGTACCACAAAGGAGGCCACGAAATAAGAACAAAAACCACATATCAGAACATAAGAAATAAAAGAAAAGTACAAGTAATAAAGTGAACAACAGGACAATAAATGACTAGGGACGTGGAACCATTCGGGAGCCAGGTTACAACCCTTAAAATAAACAAGGACCGGGGTCGTAACCCTTCGCCTGAATAGCACTTTGTCTCTACCCATTTATTGTTAAGATAAGTAAAATAATCATGTTCAGGGGTACCAGGTACAGGGACTAGACGAGACTTAGACAGGGCTGGACACCATCCATTCACAAACGGCCAAGCAATTACTACGGCTTACTACTTAACTAAATAGGGTTATCACAAGCCTAATTACTAACAAGATGCAAATGAGAAATTCCTAGTCCCAAGCCCTCCAGACTATCTAGTTATCCTTCCGTGGGTTGAGAGTATGGTTGGGTACATCGCCCAGGGGACGATATACCCTTAGGTGACTTAGAGGGTGCAACACATGACAGTGTGCTGGAAATGTGCCCTACTCGTCGGCAGACTACAAGTCCGTTTAAAGCGCCCAGATAACGAGATCGCCTGTGACTGGAAATTCTCCATGAACTATAGTTTGATCTAGTCATTAGCCTAATATATTTTGTGTGAATCCCTGACTGTGGTAACCAGGGAGTCACGTCCTAGACATGATGCGAGACAAGACAAGTGGATTGCACAAGGCAGCAAGAATGAAACACCCACGGCGTCAGAGTTGATTATACGAGTCAAGTTAGCCATCGCAACAGCATCAAGTCAAGTTACAAGTTACATGTTTACAAGTTACAAGTCAGGAGTGCGCCGCCACGGGCCATTATTAAGTTATATAGTATCAAGATTAATCATGAATTACAGGTTAAAAGTTAAGGGCGCACCCCATCGGGTCACTATCAAGAAGATCAGAAAGTACTAGAATCATACTTCACAGAAATCACGAAAAATCGTACTAGTCATAAGCAAAACACCAAAAAACCGTGCCAGGTCGTGTTGGGTCGAGACAATCGTGTTGTGTGGAACAAGATCTCAAAACTCCAACCCACAAAAGAGAAGCCAAGTCCAAGGAATAAAATCCAAACCATCATGGACAAATAGGTTGCGATGGGGTTAGATTACGCTAGGGTCGAGCTGTGCTAGGGTGAGCTGCGCAGGAGATGAGCTGCGTAGGAGATGAGCTGCGCAGGAGATGAGCTCACAGGAGATGAACTGCGCAGGAGATGAACTGCGCAGGAGATGAACTGCGCATGAGTTGAACTGCGCATGGCCTTGCGCTAAAGTACGCTGGCCGAGGGTCATCTTCTTCATCAGGCCGAGGGAAAACCCCAAGAACTCCAAATTTCCAATCTTCATAACTTAGCCAAAACAAAACCAAATTTGGATTTTCAAAGTTCTAACTTGTGTAAAATTGAATTCTCTTCCACATGGAAACCTCTAAACAAGGAAAAATCTAAGTTTAATAGATCAAAACCAAAAAAATCCGAAAATGGTTAAAACTTAGATCTAGAAAAATGGAAGCTCCAAATCACAAAATGCCAAGTTCTAATGTTGTTTACCATGGCCTAATCTAGCTAATGGACAAATAAAATGGGGTGCTTATTTGGTGGTAAGGTGCACTTGCCTATGGTGTTGGTGGAGGAAGGAAGAAGAAGATGAAAAAAATTAATGGAAGTTATGAGGAGAGAGAAAGTTAGGTGGGGTTTTAATGAGGGAGGGTGTGTTGTGAGGGTGGAGGTTAGCTAAGGTAGTCCAATGCAAACCAAACCAAACCAACCAAACCAATTCCTTCTCTATAAAATAAAAACCACGCCAGGTCCAAAACCTATTTTACGAGAAAACCGAATCCGCAAGTTAAAAAAACACAATTACAGGCCAGAATCCGAGAAAATAAAATACAGGCCCGAAATACATATAAGCCTAATCAAAATACGTATTCCGAAATACGGGCATTATAACTCTACCCACCTTAAAAGAATTCCGTCCTCAGAATTTAAATCAAGATGCTTAGAGATGTAAGAGCCAGCTATACTATCCACAATTAAGCTATACTAAGCAAACAATCAAACAATCATACATGCAAGCAAGGGATGGAAAAATAAGGCATAAGGAAGACATTATACCTTATGGGTCAAACAAGTCGGATATCACGATCGGATGTCGTCTTCACGCTCCCACGTTGACTCACCTAGAGAGTGATGACCCCATGCAACATGGACTAAGCTAATAGTCTTGTTCTTTTGTATCTTTTCTCTCCGGTCCAATATAGACACGGGCCTCTCCTCATACGAAAGATTAGTACCAACAACCAATTCCGAATGGTCCAGGATATGGCTCGGGTCCAGGATGTACCATCATAATTAGGACACATGGAATACATCATGCACCTCACTTAGCAACGGCGGAAGAGCGAGACGATAGGATACATCTTATACTCGCTCTAGGATATCGAACGGCCCTATATACCTAGGACTAAGCTTTCCCCGTACGCCAAAGCGAATAAACGCCGCGGTTTGGCAAGATCCTAAGGAATACTTGGTCGCCGATAGCAAACTCTAAGGGACACCGATGGGCATCGGCCCAATGTCGCTGGCGATCTTGGGCCACTCGAAGACGATCTCTGATCCCTCGGACCACTTCAACTGTCTGGGCAATCATTTTTGGACCGAGCATTTGCCTCTCTCCGATGTCGTCCCATGCTAGCGGAGATCTGCACTTCCTGCCATACAGTGCCTCGAACGGGGCCATCTGAATACTGGCCTGGAAACTATTGTTGTACGAGAATTCTACTAGGTGCAGGTGATCCTTCCATGAACCACTGAAGTCAAGGGTACAAGACCTCAACATATCTTCAAGAGTCTAGTGTGCATTCCGATAGGCTATCTGTCTGCGGATGATAAGCTGAGCTAAACTGAAGTTGAGTTCCCAAACTCTCTTGCAGGCTGCGCCAAAAGTGTGACATAAACCTTGAATCTCGGTCCGAGGTGATACTGACGGGCACACCGTGAAGCCTGACAATCTGCCTGAGGTATATCTCTGCTAGCTAAGCCGTAGACTTCCAATTCTGAATGGGAGAAAATGAGCCACCTTCGTGAGCCTGTCAACTATAACCCAAATAGCATCTCGACCAGCTGGGGATCTAGGCAATCCAGTCACAAATCCATGGTCACATGCTCCCACTTCCATTCTGGAATCGACAAGGGCTGAAGAAGTCCAGCGGGCCTCTGATGTTCAGCCTTAACCTGTTGGCAAACCAAACACCGAGTGGCAAACCGGGCTATCTCCCTCTTCATGCCATTCCACCAAATGCTGACGGATATCATGGTACATCTTCGTACCACCGGATGAATAGAATACTGTGAACTGTGAGCTTCTGCCATGACCTCCTGTCTGATATCTTCACTGGGTACACAAAGACGAGTATTGTGTCGAGTGTACCATCTTCATAGATATAACTCTGGCCTTCTTCCTGCCTCACACTCTGCTCTGAGTCGTTGAAGCTTGGAATCTGCTGACTGTGCTCTCCGGATCCTCTCTACTATGCTAGACTGACAAATGCCACGTTGGTGAACCACTTCAATTCCCATATTCTAAAGATCTGCCAATAATTTTGGTTGCCTGTCAGGAAATAAACTCCGGCTCTCCGGCTCAACGCATGCTACAACGTTGGCCTTCCTTGGGTGATACTGCAAATCCACATCGTAGTCCACCAGTAGCTCGAGCCATCTCTCTGTCGCATATTAAGGTCCTTCTGGGTTAAAACATACTTCAGGCTCTTATGATCAGTAAATATCTCCACTCTATCTCCGTACAAGTAGTGCCGCCAAAGTTTAAGTGCAAACACTACTGCTGCCAGTTCCAAGTCATGGGTCGGATAATTCTTCTCATGATCACGAAGTTGATGTAATTATAAGATATTACCTTCCCATGCTGTATCAAGACACACCCCAATCCTCTGCCTGAAGTGTCGCAATAAACTGTGAATCCCCGATCCCATAGAGAAGTGCGAGAATGGGAGCCGTTACCAAACCTCGCTTCAACTTCTCAAATGATTCCTGGCACTCTTCTGTCAAGCAAACTGCCATCCTTACGGGTCACTGGGTCATCGGTACTAAAATCCTCGTAAAATCTGAAATGAATCGTCGGTAGTAGCCGGCTAATCCAAGGAAGCTGCGAACCTCTGCCACTGAGCTAGGTACTGGCCATGTCTCGATAGCCACAATCTTCTGGGGATCCACTTCCACTTCCTCGGGTAATGATGTGACCCAAGTACGAAATGCGATCGAGCCAGAACTCGTATTTACTGAACTTGGCGTACAACTGGTGCTCTCTAAGCGTCTGAAGGACGATTCTGAGATGCTGCTCATGCTCTGCTTCGTTGCTATAGACCAGGATCATCTAGGAACACGATCACGAACTGATCCAAGTAAGGCATAAAAATGTGATTCATGAGGTCCATGAATATGGCCGGCGCATTGGTCGCTCCAAAGGCATAACAAGGAACTCCCAATGCCCATACCTCGATCTAAACGCTGTCTTTGGAATGTCCTGCTCTCTGACTCTGATCTGGTGGTATCCTGACCGCAAGTCTATCTTCGAAAACACTGAAGCCCCCTTGAGTTGATCAAACAAGTCATCTATCCTCGGAGAGGGTATCTGTTCTTGATTGTCATCGAGTTCAAGGTACGATAATCTACACATAACCTGGATTACCATCCTTCTTCTTCACAAGAAGCATCGAGGCTCCCCAAGGTGACCCACTTGCATGAATGAATCCCTTGGTCCTCAGTTCTTCAATCATCTTGTACAAAATCTCCAACTCTGAAGGCGCCATCCTGTAGACTCGCTCTTACTGGTGCCATCCGGGGATCAAGTCTATAGTGAACTCAATCTCCCGTTCTGGCGGCATCCCTGGAAGTTCTTCTGGGAAGACTCTGGAAACTCTTCAACTATCCTGGGTAACTGTACTGCTGCTACTGCCATCCGCAATACTGGGGAAGATGGCTCTACCGCGCCTCTGGAAAATGAGAACTCTGGCTCGCCTGGAATGCTAAAAACAATCCTGCCAATGGGCAGTCTATCCTAGCATACTGGTTCCTCACCAAATCCATGCCTAAGACTACATCATAGTCTTCCATAGGAACTCTATAATCTAGGGGAACTCTCTACCGCTA